>JAPVLO010000616.1:372500-674315 GCA_027257055.1 Cephalopachus bancanus
CATAAGAGTGCTTAAAAAAAAAAACACTTGCTTGGTATTTCAATTGAAATACTTTTCAATTGAAATGAGAGATTTGATTTGATTTCAAGACCTTTAGGAGGCTTGACAAAAATCAGTGCTGATATCATTCTTTAGGCTAGATACAATTTTGATTCTGTTGAGTTAAGCAATAAGATAGGAATTTAGGGACTGAGATGTCCAAAAGAGTCAAAAGATTCCTCATTACCTTTATATTTTCTGCTTTTAGAATAGAATGTTTTGATCACTTTTATAATTTCCCTTAAGACAAAAATGACTGGTGACTGTGATATATGCAGAGCAACTAAAAGGTCAGGTCCTTCTTTGTTCCTGAGTGGTAATACTAAACAACAAGCTGGTGCAATATTGGGAAGAATTCATGCAGGAATGTATAAGCACTTCTTGTCCTATATGGGGCAATATATTTGAAATGTTCTTCTGAGAAAGGTTCACGCCGTCCTTAGCGTGATTTATTTCAGCACAGTAGACATAATACACATTGTTAATCCCATTTGGGGCTCATGAGAAAGAAAAAAAATTACTAATTATGTTGTGAGTATATAGTACATGACAAAATGTACAGGTGAATTAAACTATAAAAGAGAATTTCTTTGACTAATATGCTGTAGCACTTATTAGCTGTATACCTTTAGATAGATACACACACACACACACACACACACACACACACACACACACACACACTCGTCTTTTATTTTATCTTTTAAATGGTGCTGATACTACCAAATTTGAAGGGCTTTTCTTACCATTAAATGAACTTGGTTTTGAAAAGTACATTTCTTTACGTATTTACCTGTAAACACCTAGCAGATGTTCAATAGAAGTTTATTCCTTTTCTCCCGTTCAGCTCATTCTCCAACTCAATTAATCTTGCCTCTCATCTAAATATCCTTTGCTTACATAGATGGCTGTGCCTAGTACGACCTTTTCTCTGTTCCAGCATACCCAAATCCAACCAACTCTTCAAGAATAAATTCAGATGATACCTCTTCCATACTTTCTAGTTCCTGCCCATCAGTGGTGACTTTTGCAGTGGCATTTTATCTGGTTCACTTTGGAGAATTCACCTCATCTTCATAGTCTAAGATTGATGGCAAATTGATATCTGGTTCATTTTTTAATTAGTGTTCTTTCCCAAATATCTAATATAGTGCCCTACAAGCAAAAAAAAAAAATAGTGAGTAAATACTATCTAAACATAACTTATTGCCATCGAGAAAAGTGAGAAACAGAGAAGGTAATTAAAACATAATATGTGCAACTACAATAGTACCAGACTCAAGTCCTGTTTTTCTACATCCTAGAGCCTTTGAATCTACATTATGTTAATCATATTATAAAAGAAACATAAAATTTGCCACTTTTTTATTTGAAATATATGTCCAGTTCCTAAAGCAGATAAATTGGTCAGGTTCTACACTGTATATTAAAGTGGAAAATTATTCAAATTGTCTGGGCTATTAAAGTTCAAATCACAAATGGTTTATCAGGCAATTAAGGAGAGTTGAGGGGAATTTTTTTTTTACTTTGAATAACCCTGTAATTGCCTTAATTATCCACATTCTTTTGTATGCTATAACAAAAAAATCCAAAACAATAAATTCTATATCTATTATTACCTTTAATAATATGCATTAAATATACTTTTGTTTTAAAAATTATAATAACCCCTTTGCTAAAATTATACGAAATAGAAAAGTCATTTGTTTACTGGAAACATTAACAAAGATAAACAGAAGAATTCAAAATAGATTACGCAAAAGTCAATGCCACACATGCACCTCATTAATGCTTTTTTTTGTCATGTTCATAACACATTTCTGAATGTACGTGGTCTGACAATTAGGTTCACAAACTTGCCACCGTGTACTTATGTTGGCAACTGTTCAGGCAACTTGGCAATGTTTCATAACCTTAGTACATCAGTGTCTACAGCTGTGTTCATGTCAACGTGTGGCAGTGTCTTACTGAGTGGTGTTCATTATTGTTTTTGTGTGTTTTTGTGTGTCATCACAAGAATGTCAGAGCTTGAATTAGAGCAACAAACAAACATTAAATTTCTTGTTAAACTTGGCAAGAGTAGAAGTGAAATCATGGACATGTTGACCAAGTATATGGGGATAATTCCATGAAGAAAATGGCAGTGTACAAATGGATTAAACATTTTTCTGAGGGAACAGAAAGCGTCTCTGATGAAGAGAGTTCAGGATGGCTAGTAGCGAGCAGAACTGATGAAAACAATGCAAAAATTCATTGAATTGTGTTTAAAAATCATCAACTGACTGTGAGAAGCATAGTGGATCAAATAAACATCAATAGAGAAACAGGAAAATCTTAACTGAAAATCTCGACACGAGAAAGGTATGTGCAAAAATGTTCCCAGAGGAGTTTTTGTATTACAACAATGCGCCAGCTCACACAGCACTGTCTGTGAGGGAGTTGTCAGCCAGTAAATAAATAATTTTATTGGAACACCTTCCCTACTTGCCAGATCTAGTCTCCCAATGACTTTTTTCTTTACCCGAAGAAAAGGAAATATTAAAAGGAAGAAATTTTGATGGCATTTCAGGACATCAAGAGTAATATGATGATAGCTCTGGTGGCCATTCAAAAAAAAAAGAATTCCAAAATTGCTTTGACAGGTGGACTACGTGTTGACGTTAGTGCAAAGCTTCCCAAGGGGAGTACTTCGAAGGTGACTGTAGTGATATTCAGCAATGACGTTTGCAGCACATTTTCTAGGATGACTTCATGAACTTAATTGTCAGACCTTGTAGGATGGTCTTGGCTCCCATAACAGCACACTGTTTCTACTAAGAAGCAGCCTGGAAATTTTGCTGAGTCACCCCAGTAAATAAATAACTATAATGCGGGTTTTTCAGGTCAGCCTGGGCTTCAATAGTTTCAGCTCAATGGGTCAGCCAGCCAAGCCCGAGAGAGGGTGATCAAGGGACTGGTAAGCCTAGCCCCAGAAGTGTCAGCTCTAATGGGCTGGCAAGCCAAGCCCTGAGAGTGTTGCAATTCAGTGGGCTGGCAAGCCTGGACCCTGGAGGGTTGGCTCTAATGGGCTGGCAAGCCAAGCCCTGAGAGTGTTGCTGGTTTAGTGGGCTGGCAAGGCTAGCCCTTGATGTGTCTCAGCTTTGGAGTTTTGCCTTCTTCTGGCAGCTCCCCTGGTTTAGCCAGCCCTGTCAGCTGGCAAGCCAGCCTCTGGGGTGCATGACTCTTCAGCTCCCATGATCTTCTGCAGCTCTTCAGGTTGCAGCTCTTCAGGGTCAAGGGTCAAGGAAGAATGAGGGACACAGACAATCGGAAAGTGAGAAACCAGGATTTATTGAGAGGACAGAGAAGCTCCCACGGTGGGAGGGGATGTGAAGGGGTTGCCTGTCTGAGGCCAAAAACCTGGTACTTATATAGCCCTAAGTCCAAGCTGATTGGCTAGCACTAGCTGTGAGCCGTAGCTGTTCTGAATGGTCAGTATTAAGAACCAATCAGCAGAAGGTAGGGACCTAAATGGTATGCCGATTGGTTAGGCTTTTCTATCCCAGCAGTGAGTATCTTAAGCTTCAGCTTAAGAGGCTCGCAGGGAGCTTGTTTACCAATGCGGAGCCTGAGAGGCCTGCCGGGAATTCACTACATTGTTACCAGAGGACCCTCCTGTCTGTCTGCCTAGCCTTTCTCTAGCTATCCCCGTCTCAATTATATGATTTATGAAAGCATTTTTATTAGAAATAGAAAGGAATGCTAGCAACCTACAACAGCAAGAGAGTCTTAGTTTAGATTGTCATAAAAGAAAACCATAGACCCGGTGACTTAAGCAATGGAAATTTATTTTCTCAAAATTCTATAGGCTGGAAAGTCACAGCTAGAGTGCCAACATGGAAGGTTTTGGTGAAGGTTCTTCTTGCTTATAATTGGTAGCCATGTTTCTGGGAGATCACATCTCTTTTTTCTGCATGCCTGAAGCAAGAAAGCAGGGGAATTCTCTGATTTCTCATGACCTCATCTGAACGCAGTCACCCTCCAAATGGTGCATCTCTAAATATCATCACACGGGGGTTAGGGTTTCAGCATATGCATTTTAGGGTAACACAAGTCAATTCACAACAAAAAGTGTACAATTGTTGTTGAATTATAATTAATTTAGAATTTAATCCATGACTAAAACCCAATTAAAGCATAGAGGTTTAAAAAGAAATCATAGTGGCCAGGCATGGTGGCTCATGCTTGTAGTCCCAGGACTTTTGGAGGCCCAGACAGGAAAACTGTTAGAGGCCAGGAGTTTGAGACTAGCCAGGGTTACATAGCAAGACCCCATCCCTACAAAAAAAAAATTTTTTTAGTCATGTGTGGTGGAGTATGCCTGTAGTTCCAACTACTTGGGAGGTTAAAGCAAGAAGATTCCTTGGGCCCAGGAGGCCAAGGTTGCAGTGTGCCACAATCAAGCCACTGCACTTCAGCCTGGATAACAGAACAAAATCCTATCTCAAAAAAATAAGTAAATAAATAAACAGAAATTTCGGGATTACTGTGTAGAATATTTTTTTTTTGTAGCTCTCTCGTTTACTTCTACTTTCTCTATTAACATTAACATGGAAAAAAGTCATCAAGGAAAGGAAAAATTTTAAAGGATTTAAACAATGGAGTCATAAAGGCAGATTGCAATTTTTAGATTCAAATGAATATCCAAAGGTTTCATGATGGATTCAATTATACTAGTAAATATTTCACAACTAGATCTTTTAAAAAAAGTCCTGGTTTGTAGTGTTGCCGATCTCCCTGGCTAAATACTCTCACCACAGTCAATTTCTAGCTACAATGTGATGCCACTGAATGCAAAGTTAGAGATGCACATGACTATCTTTCACAAGCCAGTGAGAGTTGCCTCCAGCATATCACTGAGTGGAGATATTTAAAACTTTCAAGTACAACACAATATACAATGGCATTTATCAGTATGAGGAATGAATTTACAAAAATGTTTTTCAAGCACTGCAAATGAAGACAATTTAAATATAAGTTTAAGCTGGCTCGGTGGCTCAGCCTGTAATCCCACGCCTTGGGAGGCTGAGGTGAGTGGTTAGCCTGAGCCTGTGGATTCAAGACCCACCTGGGCAACTTAGTGACACCTCATCTCTACAATAAATCAAAAAATTTGCCGGGTATGGTAGCGCGCGCCTGTACTTCCAGCTACTTGGAAGGCTGAGGCGGAAGGATCGCCAGAGCCCAGCAGGTAGAGGCTGTGGTGGCCGGGAGCAGCCACTGCACTCCAGTCTGGGTGACAGAGTGAGACTCCAACTCAAAAAAATATATAAATAAGTAAATAAATATAACTTTAAGTAAGGTAGTATTTTTCTCCTACAGTATAAATATCAATAATTCTATTTTTAAAAAACCTTGGTTCAACTTTTACATACTTTATTGCTTCATCTATTATGGGAAGTATTCGTGTCATTTATTGTTATATAGAAAAGTCTATTAATAAAAGATTATATTTAGATAGTTGTTGTGATTGGATCACTTATGTATTTCAGTCCTAGACTATGAAATTTAAAGGTATAAAATACTACATATAATAAACCTTGCTCAGTTTCAAAGAAGGTTGAGAATAGAAAAATGTATCTTTTTTTCGAGTCAAAATATACCAGGGTTTTCATTACTGTAATATTGGGATTAACTGCACTAAATTTAATTGGTCTGAATTGGAGTGACATGCACTAGGGTATGTCCTTTGTAACTCATGATATTATGCTCACTTTAAATAAAGTAGCAATATAGAACCTATCTAAATAAACCCAACATCAACAAATACAACGAACTCCTACAAATACAATATACTCCTGAAAACTTGGAAACAGCTAGACCCTTACTCGATATATATCCTCCACTTCCTTATTAAAAAAACATGCATTTGTGGGGGGTGACAATGTACCCAAGCTTTTCTTGCAAATAAAGGTGTCCATGTAACCAATTCCAGTGGATAACATTTAAGCAGAAGTTGTTGATTTGGGATCCCAGGAAAAAATTCTTGAAATCTGGGTGGGCACTGGCGATAGTGTGTACTGAAATAAGGGATGAAGGTGACACTTGAGCCTCATCTCCAATGCAAGAAAACCTTCAGTCCTTTTAGATTTGCTAGGAGAGCATTTGCTGTGGTCTGAATGTTTGTTTTTCCTCAAATTTATGTGTTAAGATCCAAACTCCAAAGGTGATGGTATTAGGAGGTGAGGCTTTTTGGAGGTGACTAGGTCATGTGGATAAAACCTTCACAAATGGGATTAGTGCCTTTATCAAAGAGGCCAGGAAAGACCCCTCACCCTTCCACATGTGAGGACACAGTGAGAAGGAGACACCTATGAACCTTCTGCCTTCCTGGAATTTGGACATAATGGCTAACGCTATAGTGTACACTTTGTGACTACAAGTTAATAAGTGCATGCTAAGGACACTTTGTTAGAAGAATAGAAAGTACTTGAATCTCTGATGATATCATGAAACTCCCCTTAGTCGTTGACTATCATCTCTAAATTTCTCACCAACACAGCAAAATAAACCCATTATCTTGCTCATATCTGGTTTAAGCTGATTTCCTCCAGTATCTATTACATGCAACCAAAAACAATCTCTAATTGATACATTCCATGGTGCTTAAAGCTGGATGCTGCAAGTAAAAAAATCTGAAATGTGGAAAGAAAATGTAAACATAAGGAATTAGGTACAATATGTGACCCTTATGTGTGGTGGCAAAAAAGTTATGTCAAATTACCATCTGCAGTGCTGCAGAAACAGTCTACATACAAATTATGTAGAGAGGAGGAAATGGTGGAAAACTTCAGAACACTGGTACACATAAGCACACATTGATGTTCTCCGCGAAGTCCTATAAGACAGAGGCGAACCAACTACGGTTAGTCTGAAACCAGAGATTTTAAGATACACCATTTTCTTTTTTAAAAAAGTTAATTTTAGTCTATTCAGTCTACAATAAAATACATAAAACTGAGTAGATTTTATAAAAACAAATTTATTTATCACAGCTCTGGTGTCTGGAAAGTTCAAGATCAAGGCATTAGCAGATTTGCTATCTGGTGAGGACCCACTTCCTCGTTCATAGGTGGCTCCTTCTCACTGTGTCCTCACATGTGGAAGGGTGAGGGGTCTTTCCTGGCCTCTTTGATAAAGGCACTAATCCCATTTATGAAGATTTTATCCACATGACCTAGTCACCTCCAAAAAGCCTCACCTCCTAATACCATCACCTTTGGCATTCAGATCTTACATAAATTTGAGGAAAAACAAACATTCAGACCACAGCAAATGCTCTCCTAGCAAATCTAAAAGGACTGAAGGTTTTCTTGCATTGGAGATGTGCAAGGTTAAAAATGTGTTTGTAACTATATTCCAAGTAGAAGGACTTAAAAAAATGTCAGGCTTGAACTTCCAGTCAGTGACTTCTTAGACCTATTAGAGAACTGTCTCAGAAAAAAACTGCTGCTCCAAATCTGGAGAGATAAGAGAATCCAGAAAGTTACACAAAATCTGCCTATCTACAGCAGAAGTCACTGGAGCATAAACTAGTAGGAACATTTAAGTGACAGTTTTGATGAATTGAGGGAATCTGACTGTGGATTAACATGAGAATCAGGATAGCTCCCAGAGTTTCATGGGTTTTACCCCTAGAAAAGCCATTGCATTCTTGTGGTAAAATCTTTTTTTTTAATCATCTCAAGTTTCTGGCAAGGGAAAGAAATGAGTAATTATTTGGGAATATTCCCAAAGCATTCTGCATACAAAAGACCAACTTTTTGAGAAGAAAAGACTTTGCCTGAACCTTATTACAGCTGGAGGGAAGGGCATTCCTCCTATTCCATCTCCTGTTAGCATTCCTGTCTTACCTAAGAAGATAACAAAAAGCTATACTTCATGGTTTAAAAAAAAACTCTCAGCAAACTAGGAACAAACGGAAATATCCTCATCTTGATAAACAACATCTGGGGGGGAAAAACTGTAGCTTACATCATACTTAATGGTGAAAAACTAGATGCTACACCACTAAGGTCAGAAACAAAACAAGGATACCGCTCTCACCACTCCTATTCAATATTGTACTCAAAGTTCTAGCTAATGCAATAAGATACAAAAAGACATAAAGGCATACATATTGGAAGGAATAAATAAATCTGTCTTTGTCCACAAATGAAATAATTGTCTATGTAGAAAATCCCAGACTCAACAGAAAAAAACTCCTAGAAGGTTTCAGAATACAAGCTAATACACAAAAGTCAAATGCTATGTTTTACACCAGCAAGAGCAATTAGAATATAAAATATAAAACACAATACCATTATATTTGCACCAAATAAAATAAATACTTAGGTATAAATCTAACAAAATGAGTACAATGTGCACAGGTAGGGGTGGTGGGTACACCTAAAGCCCAGACATCTTTGTCACTACACAATACATCCATGTAACCAAAAACTGTTTGTACCCCTAACACTATTGAAATAAAAAGAAAAAAACCTAATGAAATATGTACAAGATCCATATAAAGAAAAGCACAAAACACTAATGAAAGAAATTAAAGATCTAAATAAAGAGAGAGGTAGTCCATACTCATGGATAAGAAGGTTTTATGTTCTTAAGATTTTTAACAACTTGATCTAGAGACTCAACACAATGCAAATCCAAATCTAAGCAAATTGTAGAGAATATTGACAAACTGATTCTAAAGTTGATATGGAAAGGCAAAAGACCTAGATTAGCATAATACTGAAGAAGAACAAAGATAAAGGACTCATACTACCTGATTTCAAGACTTACTAAAGTCATACTAATTAAGAAATAATGATATGGGAGAAGAAATAGACAGAAATTAACAGAACAAAATAGAGAGCCAAGAAATAGACCAACACAAGCATAGTCAGCTGATCTTTGACAAACAAGCAAAGGCAATTCAATGGAGAAAGGATCATCTTTCATCGTTTCAATAAACAGTGGTCAAAAAAATGATATCCATATACAAAAAGAAATAAATAATCCTAGACACAAATCTCACACCTACCACAAAAATAAATTCAAAATGGATCATAAAGGTAAATTTCAAATGAAAATTATATACTTCCAGAAGATGACATAGGAGAACATCTATGCAATCATGAGAATGGTGGTGAGTTCTTAGCTATAACACCAAAAACACAATCCATGAAAGAATTCATAAAAGAAAAATTGATAAATTTAGTTTTCTTAAAATTAAGTACTTCTGCTCTACAAAAGACACTGTAGAGAGAATGAAAAGAGAAGCAACTAACTGTGAGAGAACATTTTCAAAACATGTATTTTGAGCTTTCATTCAAAATATAAAAGGGGCTAGGTGAGGTGGTTCACATCTGTAGTCCCAGGACTTTGGGAGGCCCAGGTGGGAGGATTGCCTGAATCCAGGAGTTCAAACCAGCCTGGAAACATATTGAGACTTTATCTCTACAAAAAAACACCAAAAAACAAAAAACTAGCCAGGCATGGTGGGACAACCTATAGTCTCAAGAACTCAGGAGGCTGAAGTGGAAGGATTACATGAGTCCAGAACATCAAGGCTGGGGTGGACCGTGATTCTGCCATTGCACTCCAGCCTGGGCGACAGAGACTGCAACTCTCTCTCTCTCTTCTGTTTTTTTTGGGGGATCTCCCTTTGTGTATATAAAATGATGCAATAAACAACCTTATTTTTTAAATCGGCAAAAGACCACCAAAGGAGATATACAAACAACAAACATATTTAAAAATTCTCATCCTTTGTCATCAGAAAATGACAGATTAATATAACAGGATACCACACGCACTTATTAGGATACCTAAAATCCAAAAATCTGGCAATACCAGTGGCTAGGAAAGAGCAACAGGAACTCTCATTCATTGCTGATGAGAATGCAGAATGGTAAAGCAACTTCAGAAGGCAGTTGGGCAGTTTCTTACAAAGTTACAAAGAGTCTTACCATACATTCTAGCCAATCAAGGTTCTAAGTATTTACCCAAACCATTTGAAAAAGTAGGTCCATAAAAACCTGCATACAAACATTTATAGCAGCTTTATTCATAATTGCCAAAAACCGGAAATTAAGGTATCCTTCATTAGGCAAACGGATAAGCTTTGGTATACAAATACAGTAGAATATTATTCAGTGAAAAAACGAATGAGTTTTCCATTCACCAAAAGATCTAGGTGAATCTAAAACACAAAGAAGTATGTCCAAATAGAAACCAGTCTGATTTCAATTATATGACATTCTGAAACTATAGAGTCGGTAAAAAGATCAGTGATCGCCAAAGGTAAGAGAAGGGAAGAGTTGAACAGGTGAAGAACAGGGGATACTTTAGCACAGCAAAATCATTCTGTATTCTACTGTACAGGTGGATATATGGCACTCCCCATTGTTCAAAATCATAAAATATACAATATAAACCAAATGTATGCAGATTGAACTTTAAAATATGCAGATTTTTTTTAAGCATGTAAAAAGTCAGGGATCCCAGAGAGGAATGCAGAATGTGCAAAACAATCTAATTGTATTACAAATGCATGAAACAACCTCACTGAAGTGACTGTAGGAGAAGATCCTTACCTAAGTAACTAAAAATAAGAGGCGTCTACAAGAGTAAAAATAAAAAGAAACTTTGCAAACGGACTATACTATAGTTCATAGAGATTTTTTTTCCTAAAGAGTTACATATTGCCGGGCTTGGTGGCTCAGCCTGTAATCCCGTGGCTTGGGAGCCTGAGGTGAGTGGATTGCCTGAGCCCACGGGTTCAAGACTCACCTGGGCAACTTGGTGAGACCTCATCTCTACAATAAATCAAAAAATTAGCCGGGTGTGGTAGCACGCGCCTATAGTTCCAGCTACATGGAAGGCTGAGCCGGAAGGATCGCCGGAGCCCAGCAGGTCAAAGCTGCGGTGGCCGGGAGTAACCACCACACTCCAGTCTGGGTGACAGAGTGAGACTCCCACTCAAAAAAAAAAGAGTTACATATCTACAATTCAGATATCACAGTGCGTTTACACTAGAAATGAACAGTTAAGAACAGCGAGTCCCCTACATACAAACTTTCAAGTTACAAACTTTCAAAGATATGAGCATGCAGTCACATGACCAATCACATAAGCTAGTTCACATATCTGGGCACACATTCAGCCCCTGAATGCTAGCTGTTGTACTATACTGTACTACTGTACTTTTCAAGGTAGTGTTCTGTAAGATTTTAAATGTTTTATTTTTTAGTGTTTCTTTTAATGTATTATTTGTGTAAGAAGTATTACAAACCTACTACAGTACAGCATTATATAGCTGATTGTGTTAGTTGGTGACCTAAGCTAACTTTGTTGGGCTTGCGAACAAATTAGACTTATGAACATGCTTTCAAAACAGAGTACATGTGTATGTAGGGGACCTACTGTAAATGGATGGTTGTGGGGAGGGGGTGAAGTCTAGGCTTCCCACTGTAGAAGTGGGAGGTTACAGAGGAGCAAGGAGAGGAGGCAAAAATTATCCACATTGTAACAGATTAGAGTTGCAGACATCATGATAAACTCATGTTCAGTTAAATACAGATGAGTGTTACACATAGAAATACTCACATATATCTGTACATTTGGTTAGTATACACAAATGTATTTCCTTGCTGTAAAGAAAGAAGGCCTAGAAGTAAAAACACAATAGTAACAGCAATGAGCATATCTAGTGCCAAGATCTTAGTTTCTTTTTCTTTTTCTTTTCTTTTTTTCTTTTTTTTTTTTTTATTTTTTTTTTTTTGGAGACAAGGCCTCTCTCAGTCACCCAGACTGGAGTGCAGTGGTGCAATCAAAGCGTACTGCAGCCTCAGCCTCCTGGACTCAAACAAGCCTCCTGCTTCAGCCTTCCAGGTAGCTGAGAGTACAGGAGTATATACCACCATGCCTAGCTAATTTCTAAATTTTTTGTATAGATGGCGTCTTGCTATGTTGCCCTGATCTTGAACTCTTGGCCACAAACGATCCACCTCTCTAAGCTTCCCAAAGTGTTGAGATAACAGACATGAGCTATCTCACCCAGTCCAAGATTTTAGTTTCTAATATCATCTTCCAATATAAGGAATCAGGGCTCCTAGGAAAAGTAACTGTTTCAAGGACTGGGTAAGAAATACACAGGATGAGTGTGGGGCACCTTGTATGGAGTTTCAAAAAGTGAGGAAGCATTAAAAAAATAAAACAAGCCGGGCTCGGTGGCTCAGCCTGTAATCTCACGCCTTTGGGAGGCTGAGGTGAGCGGATTGCCTGAGCCAGTGGGTTCGAGACCTG
Source organism: Cephalopachus bancanus (assembly GCA_027257055.1). Classification (NCBI taxonomy): domain Eukaryota; kingdom Metazoa; phylum Chordata; class Mammalia; order Primates; family Tarsiidae; genus Cephalopachus; species Cephalopachus bancanus. The sequence goes on from JAPVLO010000616.1 coordinate 384,867, forward strand.
CCTGGGCAGCAAGATCTCATCTCTACAATAAATTAAACAAAAAATCAGCCGGGCATGGTAGTGCATGCCTGTAATTCCGGCTACTTGGAGGGCTAAGGCGGAAGGATCGCCAGAGCCCAGCAGGTCGAGACTGCGGTGGCCAGGAGCGGCCACTGCACTCCAGTCTGGGCGACAGAGTAAGACTCCAACTCAAAATAAATAAATAAATAAATAAATAAATAATAAATAAATAAAACAAAACCCACAATGATGTGGGTCTTCAGGGGACACACGAGTCAACTAAAAGATCTTATAGTGCCAAATCTAGAGATATTCAAATACCATGATAAATAAATTTGTATTAGACTACAACAAAATACAAACTAAATATACTTGTGCTAGTCCATTTTGTGTGGCAATAAAAGAATAACTGAGACTGGGTAATTTATTTTAAAAAAAGAAAGAAAGAAACCAGCCCATTAAAAAGTGGGCAAAAGATTTCTAAAAGATCTAAAAATCGACCTTCCATACAACCCCACAAACCCCCTACTGGTAATATACCTGGAGGAAATCAAATCACTCTATGAAAAAGATACCTGCACATATATATTTATTGCAGCATTGTTCACAATATCAAAAACAAGGAACCAACTGTGCCACCCATCGAAAGAGGACCAGATTTTTTTAATGTGGTACAAATACGTGATGGAATATTTCACAGCCATAAACAAAAACAAAATTATGAACTTCACAGCAACTTGGATGGACTTAGAGTCTATAATACTGAGTGATCTATCACAGAAACAAAGAACTGAGTATCAAATGTTCTCACTCATAAGCAGAACTTGAACAATTATCAAAATACTATAAGAAAAGGACTGTAAGTAGCAGGAAAACGCCGAAGGTGGGGGGTGGGAAGTAGGGAGGCGGGATTGGCAGTAGTGGGAATCTGCCAGGGAAGGGGGGCATACTTCATCAGCTAGAGTACCTGCATAATAAACACTTGTATACGTAACCCTGAATTGTAACCCACATCTTTAAAATAAAAAGAAAGTTGGGTGCAGTGGCTTAAGCCTATAATCCCAGCATTTTTGGAGGAGGAGGCAAGAGGATTGCCTGAGTTCAGGGGTTTGAGACCAGCCAGAGCAACATGGCAAGACCTCGTCTCTACAATAAATCAAAAAAATTAGCCAGGCTTGGTGGCACGAGTCTGCAGAAGGCTGAGGTGGAATGATCACCTGAGCACAGTAGGTCGAGGCTGCAGTGTCCATAAGCATGCCATTTCACTCCTGCCTGGGAGACAGAGTGAGAATCTGACTCATAAATAAATAAATAAAATCGGAAAAAATAAAAATTTTAAAAAGTGGACAAAAGACATGAATAGACATGTCTCAAAAGAAGACATACAAACAGCCAACAGACACATGAAAAGATGCTCTGCTTTTCTAATCATCAGAGAAATGTAAATCAAAACCCCATTGAGATACCACCTAGCCCCACTAAGAATGCTCATTATTAATACAACAGACAACAAATGCTGGTGAGAATGCAGAGAAAAGAGAATGCTTCTACATTGTTGGTGGGAATGCAAACTAGTTCAACATCTATGAAAAGCAGAGTGGCGATTCCTAAAAGAACTAGAAATTGACCTTCCGACACCTGCACAGACATGTTTATTGCAGCACTATTTACAATTGCAAAACCATGGAACCAACCATGCTGCCCATCGAAACTGGACTGGATAAAAAAAACATGGTACATATATACAATGGAATATTATGCAGCCATGAAGAACAAAATTATGGACTTAGAGTCTATAATACTCTGTGATTTATCATAGAAACAAGGAACTGAGTACCACATAAGCGGACCTTGAACATTTTTTTTTAAAGCAGGAGTTTATTAAGAAGACAGAAAAGCTCTCACACCTGCAGGAGGGGATCCAAAAGAGGGTTGCCCGACCCTGAACATTTACCATAATACTATAATAAAGGGATTGTCAGTAGCTGAAAACTGGAAACTGCTGGGGATTGCGGGGGAGACATAACATTAATAACCAGACAAAGTGAGGATCTCAAACCAGGCAAAGTGGGGACCAAAAGGAGGCCCAAACTTTACCTGTATAATGACCACTTGTTAATCCTGAATTGTACCTCACATCTTTAAAATAAAATACTAAATAAATAAAAACTGAAGTGTACATTAACCCCTCCCCCTAAAAAAGAAAAGAGGCTTATTGGACTCAGGGGTCTGCATGGTGCCGGCATCTGATCAGTTTCTGGTGATAACTCAGGAAGCTTATACTCATGGCAGAAGGCAAGTGGAGTCCGTGTGTCATGTGGCGAGAGCAGAGTAAGAGCAAGAAGAGAGGTGCCTGACTCTTTTCACTGACCAGCTCTCAGGTGGACTAAGAGAGAGAACTTGCTCTGTACCACAAGAACGGCACTCAGTCATTTACAAGGGATCTACCTCCATGATCCAGGACACCCCAGTTCCAACACTGGGGAACACATTTCAACATGAAATTTGGAGGAAATAGCCATCCAAACTATATCATTACCAATAGAAATAAATGAATTCATTTATTCAATAAGCAATGTGGTAATTTTAAGGTAACTGGTCCCTTACATATATACTTTTCCCCCAATACTAGTGTATAAGTTTTATAAATTGTTAGGTTAAAAATCCCAGCAGGGTCTCCAAAATGTTAGGTAGGACCCATCAGGAGTTGTGCCATCCAATGCCATGTGAAAGATGCAAAGAATTGCACAGAAGTTAGATTGAAAAATGTAGTTTATTTAGAAAGCAAATCAGAGAGAGAGAGAGAGAGAGAGAGAGAGAGAGAAGATTCACCTCCCCAAGGTAGGAGAGAGAGCCAAAGCTAAGAAAACATGGTAGCCATAGCTCAAAGAGCCACATGGACGTACCAGAGTTTAACAAAGCCATGGCAACTGCTGTTTGAAGTTGAATACCTTTTAAACCTTCCCCTTGATGGGGGCAGGTCCTTAAGGTGACTGGATGGTGGTCTGTTCCATGACATCGGGAAGGAGACAGGTAAGCACAGGTACTTACATCCGGAGATAGACATCAGGTTGTGGATGGGTCAGTCACATGACTGCTGCCTGGTTGATGAGGTCTGTATCCTGAAGATCCAGAAGGGATGATTGACTAACTTGTTTACACAACAAGCTAGGAGGGACTGTAAAACAATTATCAATAGCTACCTCTGAGGAACCGGTTCTGTCCTTGGCTAGCGATTGGAGGGTAAATTAAAGTGAACTGCAAGAAAAACATGACAAAGCTAAGCAATGTTAAAATGGCTGCTCATATTGACTTATGTCCTTTCACAAATGATCATATTTTCATGGCCACATTATTAACGTAACAGGTACCTAAATCCTGAATATGTTATAATCTGTCAACCAATTCAAATATTAGGATCAACGAGACAGGGCTATGGAATTTTCAGGGACAAAGGCAGTACCCAATGAATTTGCTAGCTGGTCAAAATATACACACTTTTTACCCACACCGTACACATCTAAAATACTATGAAAAGAAAGGGTAAAGCCAATCTATAAATAAGTCACAATAACCCAAGAGGAATAACATCATTGTATAAGTGGACTGGCAGAAAGACAGAAACCACTAAGAAAAATATTCAGCTTCTCCTTCTGAGCATATGGTTGATTACAACTCTCTGACCTCCTCCAGCCCAGGTCACAGGTGCTTTCACTCAGTGAGCCTTCTGGCCTTATCACGCAGAAAAGTTATTTCCATTTTAATTTGCTTTTTATAGCCAGGCTCGGTGGCTCAACCTGTAATCCCGCGCCCTGGGAGGCTGAGGTGAGTGGATTGCCTGAGCCCGCAGGTTCGAGACCCAGCTGAGCAACTTGGTGAGACCTCATCTCTACAATAAATAAAAAATTAGCTGGGCGTGGTAGCACGCGCCAGTAATTCTTGCTACTCGGAAGGCTGAGGCGGAAGGATCGCCGGAGCCCAGCAGGTCGAGGCTGCGGTGGCCGGGAGAAGCCACTGCACTCCAGTCTGGGCGACAGAGTGAGACTCCAACTCAAAAAAAAAAAAACAAAACTTGCTTTTTATTGTTTGAGTTGAGTGAATTTGTTTAAAGGTTTTTTTAATTACATATACATATATTAAAAGGTTTAAAAGTAATCTGCATAGTATTTTGCCAGAAAAACCTAAGAAATAATAATTCTAAAAATTTTAAGTGAAAAAAAAATCAGAAAATAATAAAGATGAAGCATAACTCTCCACTCAAGTGTGAACTATTAGGCTGGATGTGGTGGCTCACACCTGTAATCCCAGCACTTTGGGAGGCCAACACTGGAGAATCTCTTGAGTCTAGGAGCTTGGCCTCATCTCTACCAAAAAAAAAATTTTTTTAATTAGTCAGGGATGGTGTTGCGTGTCTTTAGTCTCAGCTACTTGGGAGACTGAGACAGAAGGATCGCCTGAGCCCAGGCGGTCCAGGGTGTGGTGAGCCGTGATCTTACCACTGCACTTCACCCTGAGTTGACAGAGTGAGAATTCTCACTTTAAAAAAAAAAATGTGTGGACTGTGTATAGTAAGTAACTTCCTTGCAAGAACAGGCAGCACCAGGCTGCAAGTGACTCAGCCTGCACTGAAAGGATGGAGGGACAAGAGAGAAAACTTTTATAAGAAGAGAGTTCAAGACCAGCCTGGGTAACATTGCAAAACTCCAACTCTATAAAACTTTAAAAATTAGCCAGATGTGGTGGCGTGTGCCTATAGTCCCAGCTACTCAGGAGGCTGAGGTGGAGGGATCACCTGAGCCCAGGAGGTTGAGGCTGCAGGGAGTTGTGATGGTGCCACTGCTCTTCAGCATGGGTGACAGAGTGAGATCCTGACTCAAAAAAAAAAAGAGAGAAAAAAGGAAGGGAGGAAGGGAGGGATGTTAAAAAGAGGAAAAGAGACAGGCTTAGCAGATAAGACTAATGCCCTTTAAAAGGAGCAGACCCAGCCCAGAAAAGAGTAGATGAGAACCTTGCCACAACCTCTTATTGTTCCAATTGGCTTCAAGGTTGTGGCCCTTAAACAAGGGGAGAAAAGAAGGTCACAGCATAGAGGCCAGCTTACAAAAGCCAAAATTCTCAGGTGTAAAACTACATTCAGGCAAGATCTTTGGCTTTGTTGCCAGGGAGGTTGAAACATACGAACTTCATACTAAGGTTTGTAGGGAACTGTACTGCTAAACAAACAAGCTGGCAAAGAACTGACTGAAACTGTGCACTTTGTAAAGGAATCCTAGGCCTCAGATCTTCACCAGTAGGAATGGGATAAAAGGTGCACAGCCAAAGGGCACACTCTCCAGAGCTCAGCTGTGGCCATCAGGACCACGAAGATCCCCACGGAGGCAGAACCAGGAGCTGCTGGGAGAGGAAGCCTCACTGCTCTTTCCAGTGAGATTTGAGTATTGTTATGAACCAGTGACTGATGTGTGTCTCCCTTGTTTCCATTTTTTTTTTTTTCGAGTGAGAGTCTTACTCTGTCACCCAGATGGTACCATCATGGTTCACTGCAGCCATGACCTGGTGGGCTCTGGCGATCCTTCCGCCTCAGTCTTCCAAGTAGCTGGAACCACAGACACACGCCACCACACCTGGCTAATTTTTTTTTATTTATTGTAGAGACGAGGTCTCACCACATTGCCCAGACTGATCTTGAATCCCTGGATTCAGGCAATCCTCTCGCCTCAGTCTCCCAAAGTTCTGGGATTGCAGGTGTGAGCCACTGCACCCAGCCTTTGTCCCCTTTTCACATGGGACTTTTTTACTGTAATCATTGCGAACTGACAGAAGCCAATGTGGTTCTTCATAAACATGCTTTTTCCTATGTTTCTTTAGCCTCCAGTGGTTACAGGAGAGAGCTAAATGTTCGCCTCCCACAACTTTGTCAGACTGAGATCAGGTTCTGCCAAACATGCACTTTATCAGTGCATTTATTATGCAATCTTTTCTGTAAGTGCATTGAAGATTCCACTCTTGCTCCTTTGAGACGTTCTAACCACACCACGTACAGAAGGATCACTGGAAATAAATGAACAAATATTCTAGCAGCAGGATTTGGCATCCCTGCTTGTTGGATTAAGTCAATGAGCTTCCCCTGTGTGTCTAAACACAGAACTCTATAAAACTCCAGACCTACAGTGCCATTCCAGAAGGAAGTAGGAACTGATAGAAAGGAATAGACACCTGAAGTCACTAGATTCTTAGACCTTGCTCAGACAAGGGCAGAGGTGAGTGTATAACATTTCTAGAGAGTTCACATATCTCAAGCATCACTTATTTCACGAATGAGTAATCATTTCTAAAGTCGATTATCTTAATTAATAAATCCTTTGTTGGTGGTGAGATAAAGATAATTGAAGAGCTTATCATAGCTGAGGGAGTGGGAGTGAGTTCCAATAGACATAATGCCGACTAAGTGCTGTAGATGTTAGCCCATTACCACGGGATAGATATTTAAGTTGACAAGCACATATGTAGCACCACACTTTAAATATAGTATTTTCAGTCAAATTGTGTGCCTGATTTTTTTATTTACCATTGTGTATTGGGCATGTAGAGGGCAGACAAATCTTGGTTTTAGGTAGCTCAGTCATGAGGGAAAAACATCGAAGAAAAGTGTTCCTCACCTAGAAATCCTAGCCTTACATTTGGAAGCAACAAAATGAGATTTGGGGCTATCTTTGGAGAAAAGAGGAGTTCTCTACCTTCCAGCATTAGCCATTTTTTAATAGGGAAATAAAACTATAGTTGGGAATTCTGTCTTATATCCCAATATTTTGCCACCAACAAGTGGAATACTATTAGACAAGGAGCCTACTTTTCTTAAAGGACTTAGTTGCTTCTAAATTCCTCAGGCATCAGCAAAAGGATAATGGAGTCTAAGAACAACACACAGAGTAGAGTGAAAAAAAATTACTGAAATTGGGCTAGCAGCAACACACTTTTAACACTAATGTCAAAAATTATTGAAATGGACTAGGCACCTTATATATTGAAATGGACAAGACATTTTAACACTAACATAACACTCGATTTTACAGTTACATAAGGCCAAGTAAATAAGGAGCTACCTATGTTAATTCATAAATTTTATAGGATAAGTAAGAAAAAGAAGCATTGATTTGCTACCTCACCTCACCCTGGTCTTAACTCAAATGACACCATCTCACTGGACCCTGCTTGGTACCTTAACAAAAAATGACCATCCTGGTCATCCACTCTGCCACTTTCCTATCTTAGTACTTTCTTAATACGTATCATACCATATATTTTACTTATCAATCTTGTTACTGTCACACAAGTTCCTTGAAAGCGGGACTCGTTGGTGGGAGTGTAAACTAGTACAACCACTGTGGAAAATAGTTTGGCAATTCCTAAGAAATCTAAAAATCGACCTTCTATACAGGGAATATACCTGGAGGAGCTCAAATCATTCTATGAAAAAGATACCTGCACACACATGTTTACTGCAGCATTGTTCACAATAGCAAGATCATGTAACTAACCATGCTGCCCACTGAAAGAGGACTGGATTAAAAAGTGTAGTACATATACAAGATAGAATATTACACAGTCATAAAGAAGGACAAAATCATGACTTTTGCAACAACTTGGATGGACTTAGAGGCTATAATACTATGTGCTCTATCACAGAAACAAAGAACTGAGTATCACATGTTCTCACTCATAAGCAGACCTTGAACAATTATCGTAATACTATAAAAGGGAAATTTGGGAGCCGGGCTCGGTGGCTCAGCCTGTAATCCTGGTCTTGGGGGAAGGATTGCCTGAGCCGGTTTGAGAGTGGCAGCGAGACTCATCTCTACAATAAATCAAAAATCAGGGCGGTAGCGCATGCCTGTAATTCCAGCTACTTGGAAGGCTGAGGTGAAGGATCTGGGCCCAGCAGTCGAGCTCGGTGCACATGCTCCAGTCTGGGCGACAGAGTGAACTCAACTAAAGAAAGGAATTGGTAGTAGTGGTAAACTGTCAGGGGAGGGAGGGGAAGGATTGGAAGTAGTGGAAAACTGCCAGGGGAGGGAGGGCACACCTCATCAACAAGGGTACCTGCATAATGAACATTTGTATACCTAACCCTGAATTGTACCCCACATCTTTAAATTAGAAATTAAAAAAAAAAAACAGGACTGTTTGATTCACTGTTATATTCTCAGGGCCAGATCTGTGCCTGTTTCACAGTAGCTACTTACTGGTTGAACGAATTATTACTATATATTAACTGTTTTTGGAGTCAGAGTCGCTCTGCTGCCCAGGCTGGAGTGCAGTGGCACGATCACAGTTCACCACAGCCTCAACCTCTGCCTCAGCCCCCAGAGTAGCTGAGACTACAGGAACACACCATCATGCCGGGCTAATTTTTGGTAGAGACAAGGTCTCACTGCCAGGGGGAGGGGACATACCTCATCAACAAGGGTACCTGCATAATGAACATTTATATACCTAACCCTGAATTGTACCCCCACATCTTTAAATTAGAAGTTAAAAAAAAACAGGACTATTTGCCTGTTTGATTCACTCATATTCTCAGGGCCAGATCAGTGCCTGTCACATAGTAGCTACTAGGTGGTTGAATGAATTATTACTATATATTAAACTTTTTTGGAGTCGGAGTCACTCTGCTGCCCAGGCGGGGGTGCAGTGGCATGATCACAGTTCACTATAGCCTCAATCTCTGCCTCAGCCCCCAGAGTAGCTGAGACTACAGGAATACACCACCATGTCTGACTAATTTTTGGTAGAGATAAGGTCTCTTTGGTAGAGACAAGGTCCATAGTGATGTTGCTCAGGCTGGTGTCAAATTCCTAGGCTTAAGCAATCCTCCCACCTTGACCCCCAAAGTACCAGGATGATAGAAAAGAGCCACTGCGCCAGGCTATATATTAAAATTTAAAATGCTTTTTCCTTCTGGGTGAAATGATAGATCATCACTATGATATTATTCTCAGTAGAATAAATAGAAAAAATACAAAGATATTTGTTAATTAGAAAAATCAACGTCAGCCGGGCTCGGTGGCTCAGCCTGTAATCCCGCGCCTTTGGGAGGCTGAGGTGAGTGGATTGCCTGAGCCCGCGGGTTCGAGATCCGCCCGGGCAGCGAGACATCATCTCTACAATAAATCAAAAAATCAGCCAGGCGTGGTGGCGCATGCCTGTAATTCCGGCTACTCGGAAGGCTGAGGCGGAAGAATCGCCGGAGCCCAGCAGGCCGAGCCTGCGGTGGCCGGGAGCGGCCACTGCACTCCAGTCTGGGCGACAGAGTGAGACTCCAACTCAAAAAAAAAAAAAAAAAATCAACATCTTGCAATTGCTGATATAAAGGGCAGTTGCTAATAGACAAGGCAATAAACAAGTCTGGAAAAGGAGCTTCAGGTCCAAAAGTATTGGTGTTCACTGTAGATTTATTATTTTCCCTCTCTTTCTCTTGAAACATTTATTATTACTTAAACCGAATTAGTTCTCTGATGTGCCTTTCGTACCGAAAAGTTATATTTTTAGTTTTTATGAAAGAAAATCAAAATATATCTTAATTTATATCAGTTTTATAGGATGAATTTTCTCCAGTTACATCAGAGTACATGGCCACAAAGTTGCTCATAATTATTCATTTAGCCTCTCTCTGTAGTAACAAGATATAGACTTGAAGCTGAGAGTGGCACTGTCAGAACATTTTTAATAAGATAAGAAAATAAGATAAACATGATTTGACCAAAGGTCTAAGTAAGCAAACATGTTTCCAACTGAGAAATGGAAAAGCTTTTCAACCCTCTGTTTGTTTCCCAGTGACACTACCATATAGAGGATTAGCACACATAGACATAAACTCTATTTATGAAACAAATATTTATCTTGATCAAAAAAAGTGAGAGGAAATTAGCCAGGCACGGTGATGCATGCCTATAGTACCAGCTGCTCAGAGGCTGAGGTGGAAGAATTTCTTGAATCCAGGAGTTTGGGACTGCGGTAAGTTATGACTGTCTCACTGCACTCCAGTCTGGGTGACAGAGCAAGACCCTGTCTCAACAAAAGAAAAAAAAGTGAGAGGAAGACAATATAATGGAACTAAGATTGGAATTATTTTGGAATTATAACCTGAGTTGGTCACACATTACTGAACATCTTTGAACTAGAACTTCAGTTTATTCTTCTGAAAATGGAGTGAAGAGTGAAGTAATTCTTTGCCTCTCCAGGTTATTGTAAGGACCAATGATATAATGTCTACCAAGTGCTTGACATGGTGTCTACATAAGAAGGGATCCCCCAAAAACTGGAATTTATTTACACAAAATTGTGTATTTATTCTTTAGTCACTTTACACTTTAGTGTTTACACTTTAATCATTTTCAAAGTACTCTCTGATACAATACACCTATCAAGACGCTTTTTCCACTGTTCAAAAGTTTTTGAACTTGACAATTTTGATGCCTTTTAGTGCTTCTGCTGTTTTTTGTTTCGCCTCTTCCACATCAGCAAAACATTTCCCTTTGAGGACTTCTTTCATCCAGGAAACAAACAAACAAAATGTCAATAGGAGCACAATCAGGAGGATGGGGCACCAGGGTAGTGCCGTTTTTGACCAAAAACTACTGAACCCTCAGCATGGTGCGGGCAGGTGCACTCATAAATGACCCATCATCAAATAGGCAAACACGTTGAAAGAATCTCAAAAAAAAACACTGAAGCCAAGCGCAGCCTCTCACAAACAACCGCCAGCTGTTGCCGAGGGGTTCCTAGAACACTTACCTAGCAGGAATAAGCCTATACTACAAGGGGCCGCCCTCTAAAAGATAATCCCAGGGTTTTGGGGTCCCCCCTTTTACAAACATCAATGTCTTTCTTTCTTTCTTTTTTTTTGAGTCAGAGTCTCACTCTGTCGCCCAGACTGGAGTGCAGTGGCATGCTCACAGCCACCTCAGTCTCGACCTGCTGGGCTCAGGTCATCCTTCTGCCTCAGCCTTCCAAGAGGCTGGAACTACAGGTATGCGCCACCACGCCTGGCTAATTTTTTGATTTATTGTGGAGATGAAGTCTCGCCAAGTTGCCCAAGCTGGTCTCGAACCCATGAGCTCGGGCAATCCTCTCACCTCGGCCTCCCAAAGTGCTGGGATTATAGGCATGAGCCACCGCGCCTAGCACAAACATCAATTTCTGAGAATGGAATTCAAAAATACTGTCAGACGTACTCTTCTTTCCTTTTCGTTTTTCTGCTCTCATTCAGTCACAGCACAGTGGGAGACATAGAAACAATTGTAAAAAGTGCTATTTGAGCCAGGATGTGGATCATACATCTGGTATGGGGTCCCCTTCAATGGATAAAATAGCTACTCAGAGCTGAGAATGCTGTTTGATTGAGGTTAAAATTTCCTTCCAACATATGGGCTGCCCAAACACATCTCGAAGGCTGTCTCTCACTCAAAATCTTTTTTCTACTTAAAGTTTTTTATAGCATGTTGATAAGCATTGGATATTTCTTTACATTGAATAAATACATTGTGGAAACTTCTTTGCCAGGAACTGTTTCACTTATACTCAAAACAATAATATATCCCAGAAGTGTCCTCTAGAATATAGATATCATAAATTAGGAAGGACATTACCTCACATTAACTCTAACTAGATAATGTTACAGCCCCATTTAATAAAATTTGGTAACCTGATTTGAGAATCATGACCATGCTAAAAATCATAAAAGAAACATTTTTTTATTTTTACCAAACTAGAAAATAAATGGGACCAAATGACATTAAATATGGAAGCTTGAACACTGGAAAAATGGAAGAATATCAGTTCCTTGCTATAGTCAATCAGTCAATTCTTTTACTAGGGAAGACCTTAGGATGATGTGCCTGCAAAATCTTTTATTTCGTTCTTCTCTGGGTATAGATACTATTCCTTGAATTATGAGATAAGCCTATTTTGCTTTAACTAGAGCCACAGTTGATTGTTGCTTATGAGACTAACTGCTGCTGAAAAATGCCATTGGGCCAATGAATTAGAGCCACTGTTTAGATCCCTGAATGATTTCTAACCTTTTCATGGAACTCATCTGAGCATAATAGAAAAAAAAAAAAAAACTCTTCTGCCTTTATTTACCCAGTTAGGTCATTTTTATAACCAACTAGACAGTATTTGTTTTTAAAACTTTTATAGCAAGACTGAAAATAGAAAAACAAGAATCTAGAGAAAAAAGTGAAAGGAATCAGCATGTTTTAAACCATTTGTTTATCTAACCACCCTACATTATTATCACTAATTGTAGAATTAGGATACTTTATGAAAAGTAATCATGATTGTAAATGTTAATTCTTAACCAGAACTATGCTGTTGATTAAAGCTGCCAATACGTGTGTGTGTGTTCACATAAAAGACGTGCAATGTAGAAAATGGAATGTATTTCGGAGTGTTGCCGGCCAGATGGAAGTGCTAATAATTTGGGTCACCACACAAACCTCATGCAGCAACTCTGCGTATGCTGTGATGTTTAGGAATGCTATTTTGAAAGGTGGGGCAAGAGGTCTGCCCTTACACACGCGAAAATACAATACTAAGCAACTAGATGATAATTATCCATTACGGTTACCATTCTTTATAAAAGAATAAGCTACTAGTTGTAGAAAAATCACCTACATGCATTGACTATACAGGGAGAAATGACTGAGAACCATAAATATTACCAAGTACTTATACTACCTGAGTGTCATAACACTGTAGACATACGTAGTAAAAGCTTAACATCTGAAGTCTGTGCTGCCCACGTAAAAGACACTCAACATAGTTTTTATTATTATGCATGGGTATAAGTTATCTGTGTATTATGCATGAAGCTTAACTTCATAAATCAGCTCCATAGAGTCTAAGTGATTTGGATGGGAGTAGGAATGGAGAGTAGGAGCTGATGCAACTCTATGAGGGGAGACCCAAAAAAAGAACTGGAATTATTTTTTGGAGGGCGGTCCCCTTGTAGTAAAGGCTTCCCCTGCTAGGTAAGTGTTCTAGGAACCTATCGGCATCAGTGTACCAGTTAGCGTAGTCATGAGATGCTGCATTTGGCTTCAATGATTTTTTTTTTTTCATTTACCTATTTCACAATGGGTGATTTACACAAACAACCCACCCACGCTATGCTGAGTGTCCAGCAAATGGCATGATCTCTGTGCCCCACCCTCTGTATTCACTGTATCTCACCCCAAGTGACTTTTTTTCTATTTCCCTGGATGACAAAAGTCCTCAGAAAGAAACATTCTACCGAAGTGGAGAAGGTGAAACAAAAAACAGGTGAAGCACTAAAAGGTATCAAAATTGACGAATTAAAAAACTGTTTTAGCAGTAGAAAAAGCATCTGGCTAGGTGCATTGCATCAAACGAAGAGTATTCTGAAAGTGGCCAAAGCTTAAGAATGTAAGAGTAAGCCAGGCTCGGTGGCTCAGCCTGTAATCCCGCGCCTTTGGGAGGCTGAAGTGAGTGGATTGCCTGAGCCCGCGGGTTCGAGACCCACCTGGGCAGTGAGACCTCATCTCTACAATAAATCAAAAATTAGCCGGGTCTGTAATAAATCAAAAATTAGCGCGCGCCTGTAGTTCCGGCTGCTTGGAAGGCTGAGGCAGAAGGATTGCCGGAGCCCAGCAGGTCGAGGCTGCGGTGGCCGGGAGCGGCCACTGCACTCCAGTCTGGGTGACAGAGTGAGACTCAAACTCAAAAAAAAAAAAAAAAATGTAAGAATAAATATGCATGTTTTTATAAACAAATTCTGGGATCTTTTTAGGTCCCCCCTCATGTACTAGACTTGTGCCCATACCTTCCTATTATTCTCTTTTCTGACCAATTTTTAATGTCCATATAGCCCCCTTGTTGCCTATTATTTTTCTTCACCTTTTCCAGTTCTATATCTCAGGCAGAAAGTGACCTCTGTTTGCTATCCAAGAAAAAAAATATTTAAGCAACTGTCAATAAATATGTGTGCAGCACCATTGAAATACTGCATCAATGAATTCAGATGTATCCTTGTGAAATTTGTATTTTAAAAAATAAATTTGGAAAAAAATAGAAAAGTCATTTTCAAAGATCTTTGAAAGGTCAACATTGCCATCTCAGTGCATGCTATCGTTATTTTCTTTTATCTTGCTCTGTAGTGACTGAGGGTACACATTTTTCTTTCCTTCTTTTACAGACATTTAAAAAGCTGTGTTCCAGTTTCACAGCCAGCGTCTTCACACCATTCAAAAGACGTACAGTCAATCATAACCCCAAACAGGAAGGAGAGGGTTAGTTTTCACTTAAGTAAAGTTTAGTGAAAAGCCAACAGATCAGTGTGATTATGGCTAGATCAATGATGCATAGTTCTGAAAGGTTTTACACAAGCAACCGTCTTAGGATGTAGCCCTGAGGAGCAGGTAGGTCAGAAAAAACATAAACGCAATGCCCTGAGTACGTACCTCCCCTTGGGTCCATAAAGAATCTGACCAGATTGTCTGAAGGGAAACCATTCTTGCCACAGGGGCAGAGTTGAAGTGTTTCCATTTCCGCTGACTGCATTTCAGCCTTGAGTATGTCAGCCAAGGTTTTCTGCTGGTCAAAGTCACAAAAATTCTGGTCGATATCTTTTATGAGGAATGACAAATGTAAAAAGATAAACTCTACTATGTCAGATAAACTATACGGGTTTTTACTAGATCCCGAGCAAAGATTTAACAATGTGTGGTCAATTTCAAAGTCTTCAGCTAATTCAAGGAAACAAAAGACTCCCCTCAAAAAGATTCCTACCAGGCTGGAGTCTGTTATGTTCAGGCTATGGAAAACTTGAAAGATGTATTTTCAGACATAAATCGTTTAAAAAGAAGTTTCTGGTGACTTGTTAGAGTCACGACAAAGAATTTCTCAGAAAAAGATCAATTTTAAATAAACTACCTGTAGCAGAATACTTTTGGACCTTTTACTATTGACTTTCCAAAAGTCTCCACTTTGTGGAAAGAAAACTTTGTTTTTAATACAGTAACAATACAATTTCATGAATAAACCATACTGGATCTCTCCTCTAAACAATAGAAAAATTAATTCCTTACCTTGATGTGTTCTCAGCTGTCTCTGGATGGGGGATTTAGTCTAGCATAAATTTGAATTATGAATCTTATTTTTTTGAGCATTAAAAAAATGCGCAAACTCCTCACCCATGTTACCAGTAAACAACTATTTTTGCATATGTCTCAGTTGAGGTTCATATCCGGTCTTTTCTTTCCAAATCTGTAGGAGTAAGTCAAGTGTTTTTCTCTTTTTCTTTTTTTTTTTTTTGAGTTGGAGTCTCACTCTGTCACCCAGGCTGGAGGGCAGTGGCACGCTCCCGGCCACCACAGCTTCGACCTGCTGGGCTCCTGCGATCCTTCCACCTCAGCCTTCCAAGGAGCTGGAACCACAGGCGCGAGCTACCACGCCAGCTAATT
The DNA here is from genome assembly GCA_027257055.1 of Cephalopachus bancanus. NCBI lineage: Eukaryota > Metazoa > Chordata > Mammalia > Primates > Tarsiidae > Cephalopachus > Cephalopachus bancanus. The sequence goes on from JAPVLO010000616.1 coordinate 400,352, forward strand.
TTTTATTTATTGTAGAGATGAGGTCTCGCCAAGTTGTCTTGAGTGGATCTCGAACCCACGTGCTCAGGCAATCCTCTCACCTCGGACTCCCAAAGTGCTGGGATTACAGGCTGAGCCACTGAGCCCGGCCTATTTTTCTTCTTTTCCTCTCCTCCTTCTGCCTCTTCTTCCCTTCCATCTTCCATTCTGAATTTGGAGTTCCAATACTTCTGTTACAATGAATTGTAATTATTTATGACAGCATTATATCTCAACAACCTCATATTAGAATAATTTCCATTTGGAAGTCACCTACAAACATCAAAAAACATAACAAAAGGATCTGCCATATGTGCTGTATGAGATCTAAGCACAGTTTACGTCATAAACTTATGTGACCTTGACACCGTCACTTCTCTCCCCAGTCTGATTAAGTCTAAACCATCACAAAAAATGCCTTGTTCTCTAGCGTGAATTGCAGAATAAATACATTTATCTGGCATCTCAAAAATAAACTATAGTTAATTTTTTAAATTAAATATAACCTTAAAATATCAACATTTGTAAACTGAATATCTTTCTTTTATTTGGCACGCACAGGACAAGTAGGTACTGTATTATGTTGTTCAAATAAATGGTACATGGGTACTCCCAAGTGCCAAAGTAAACTTCAAGGTTCTTGTGCACACATAGCACTCCCATTCTCAAGATAATAGTGAAACAAAAATGCCTTCTATACAAGTGTCCTTAGTAATAAAGAAAAAGAAATATATGATACATAACCAAAATAGTCTTTTTAAATAATGTTTTTCATATTTTTCCAAGCTTCAGCAGCTTTCAAAGAAAGATTTCAAGGGCTACACACCCTGCAGAATGCATCAAATCAAAAGGATTGACCATTAAGTGTAGCAGCATGATTCATTTTATCAACTTCCCTCAGCCTTCTAATACCCCTCTCAAAAATTGTGCAAACTGTGAGACTGCATGTATTACTATATTAAATTACGCCATTATATTCTTAGAGGGAAGATTTTCTATTATGCAGGCAAGGAATGATCTTTGCTCAACCATGATAGATTCACAACTAGCTGATCTAGAATTCTTGGTGTTGAACATGGCGCCAGTCAAAACCCTTAGCAGGGAAAACAATTACAAAGAGTTTTACTGATGCACTATCCTGGATCCAGATTAATATGAAATCTTTGAAAAGAAAGATCTTGTAGCTATTTATGTGGTTTCTTGCAGTAAAATAATCACAGTTATATAAAATTAAGCACACAGAAGTCATTTAAATTCAAAATAATGATGATTTTCTAATTTGTAGCCCAATTTTTAAAAATTTAACTCTGGTTTCATGAGTTGAATTGATTTAAATTATCCTTCTGGATAAAGTAAGTCTACAAAGAAGCTGTCACACTGTTGTCAGCAATTTAGGCAGACGTAATGGATCAGAAGATAATTCGCTTAAGACAATCTTGTAAAATACTTAATTCTCTTATTATTCTCTTTATGCTCATAGGTACTGCTGCTACGCTCTCTTCCAATGCTTTTCCTTTTTCAACTTGAGGAATTTATTTAACTATAACATTTTTCTTTCCCAAATAATGTAATTCATAAGTCCTAAGATTGCCTTTTGCTATGATTTCTTCCAACAATGTTCAGTTAAAATTCAACATATGCAAAAAAGCAGTGGTTAAATAAAAGACTTTTAGAAAAATCCTATATTTTACTACTGCAGACAATTCAATTGCCAAAACAATGGTTCATAAACAAGAAATAAAATAAAACAAATTGCTTTTTTAAACAGATATTGAAGTCAGGAAGCAACTCATGCTTAGAACTGAAATGTTAGTCACAACACTGTGACCTCTCACCTTACGTGATAAAATACACCGGTCAGAATTGACAATACATACTCATGGCTGATCATGGCTGCTAGTTATTGATCAAAGGAGGGGGGAAAAGTACTTTCCAGGAAAAACATTGCTCTGAATTACAAACATCCATTCTCCTGAGATTCAGCAACTCTCTAGGTTTATCCCTCTGGAACTAGAAGCAAGAAGTGAGTTCAGCCAGTATTTAATATCAAGTGAATGTGGTGTTTAATCAATAGCCTTCTGCTTTGTTCCTCGATGTGGAAAGCAGTGTCTATTCATTCAGCAAAGGTTAATGCCAAGGGTCAAGTGATTTCACACTCTCAGTAGGATCCACAACATTTCAGTAGTTCAGATGCCTTAGACAATGATGACTCAGTTGGACTGATTTATTGCCACTCTAAGGCCCTGCTTAATACTAAAGTGCTCTCTTATGATAATACCTCAGAAAATAGCACTGATAAAAGAGGAGGCAATAATTACCTACATTTTGAGGTAATGTCTTCATTTCTAACATCCTATAAAGATGTAAGGTCCATTTAAAATGATCTGCTTCTTGTATTAGCAAGCCATTTAAACGAGATCTTATCAGCATCTTCCCCTTTATGAAATACACTGCGGAAGAAATTTAGTAACCTATGATACAAATGTAAATTATAAGTAATACGTGATTTAACATATATTTTCAATAATCCCATTTTAATACTTACTTATTGCAAGATTTTTAATATCAGACAAGAAAAGAAAAAAATATTTGCAGATGGGAGGGAAAATATGACTTACGCTAGTCATCTCTATTAAACAAGAAAACACAGTTTGCAATTTGATTTCTTTCTCTTCGACCAATTCTAGCAGAGGACAGGCAGGCAGAAGAGACATGCCTATATATTCTTTCTAAATGTGGTTCACTTAAAGCAGCATTAGTTGAGGTCATTGTTCTAAACCAGAACATATTTGACTATGTCAGGGGTCCCATCTTTAACATGTTAGCCTCCATGATTATTATTCAGCAATGTCTCATGCCAGATGTGTTTTATATAATGAAAGAAGTTCAAATGTCACCAGGAAAGCAGTGTGAGAAGAATTCATTGGAAAGCTTATCAAAGGAAAGTCATTTAGAATCCAGCTTTCACTAATATATCTGTGGATGAGGAATACACCAATCAATTAGTAAAATAAAATAAATTCTGCAAATTTATCTAAAGACATCCTATCATTACAACGGGGAGGCTATCTGAAACAGTTTATGACATCCCAGTCTAGATCATTAGCGTGTAAAACGCTCTAATATAAATTTTCTGCCCTTCACTCCCTCATCTCACAGTAGCTACAGTGTTCAGAACTTTTAATCCAAACCATTTTCAACAATGATTAATTTGTAAATTTTATTTCAAACTATTTTACACAAATTATTTAAAACAATTATTTTAAAGTATATGTAAAATGTCGCAGATGAGTTAAAAAGAAACTTTTTGAACTTACGTAACTCGAAAATACTTATTTTTAATTTTCAGGGGCAAGACTCTGTCTTAAGACTAAACAGAATGGGTAACTATCAGTAATTTAGTGATCACCTAAATGATGTCCAGGGACTTAAATTTAATTTATAATCATACCTAGCTTCAAAAGATGACGTCTCTTCTTTAATTCTTTCCCAATAGGGATGATTTTATAGGCCGCATATTTCATGGCCTATCATAGAAAAATAATAATAATAACAAAGCTTTTGAAAAAAAGGAACAGCAATTAAACAAGCCAAATATATTGACTTATTCTTAATAAATATAGAATTAGTGATCTAAGTTCCCTAAAGACAAAACTCTATGAGTTGAAAAGATTGAAAGTTTCAAAAATCTTCCAAAAGTATTTTACACAGTAACTTTTCCAAACACTCAATGTCTTTCAGTCTAAAGATATTTACTGGGTAATGCAGTTCCATTAATTCAAATGTGGATAAAACAAGTAACCTAAATGAAAGTATCTGCATGTCTAATTTTGCACTTCAAAAGCTATTAAATAAATTACAACTAATAAAATTATTTTGAACAACTAATAAAATATTTGCATACCTCAAGTTTTGCAATTGTGTTTAACACATGTATAATGGCCAGAGTAAAATGTGCTACATTGTTATTTTTCCTGTAGATATCATAAGGTATGAAATATAAGCAATTGTTCACACTTCAGTGACCAAGAAAGAATATTCTCAATTCATTTTTTATTTCATCATAAATTATTTCTACAAATTCTGCCACAGTAAAAAAAGACAATGTGAGTAGTCATATCCGTTCTACTCTTCTATGTGTTCACGTGAGTAGGAAAGGAAAAGATGTGTAAATTTCTATTAATGTAGCTCTTACCTTAAAAATTTCAATACCATTCAGAACTTTAAAAAAATTATTGTCTCTGTTCAGCCTTATATGGTCATCAGCTGTAATCCAAATCCCTTTAATGTCAATTTCGGTGCCTTATACGAGAATTATCTTGAGTACTGTAACTTCTCGCAATAGAAACATCACGTGAGGACAACAAGCTTGATGGACCGATTTTTTTTTTTTTGACAATTGTTGTTGGAACATGTCTGTAACTAACTCCCTTTAATATATCAATTTCAAAATAAATAGAAAAAAATGAAAAAGTATCATTTTTCCTTCGTATTTTTCATGAAACCTTTATTCAAGTGTTCAAACTATTATTATAATGAAGTTACCAGATATTCTAATGAAATGAATTTTCTATGACAAGATCATTAAAGGGTCACAGGATAATTGTAAAGTATAGTACATTTTATACAATGCAAAGATAACAGGTTTGTTTTAGAAAATTCAGGTAAGCAATAAAGAAAACTGAAAGACTTTTAATCTTTTTTACCTATTTATCAATGTATGCATTGTTTATATAAGTGCATAGCCAGAAACTGACATATACATACTATAATGTATGTATACACAGTTATGTGTCTAACATCTAATGTGTTCACAATGGGGTCAGAGTAGTACATATTATTTTGTAACTTAGTTTTTTATATAGAAAAATACTATGAATATCTTTGTATATCCTTATATATTATTTTGTCTCATATTAATGATTATATCAAATGTTATTTTATTTATCTACCATAGTAATTTATTTAGCCATATGTCCTCATCTTAGCCTTAAAATCATTTTCCTTTTATAGGTGAGGTTTTGGTATACATATTTTAACAAAATTTATTTAGGAAATATGTACTAGAAAAAGAATCAAAGAGGCTCAAAGGATATAAAAAGTCAAAGAAACTGGACAAAGTAGAAAAATAATCTCTTTAAATGTGGAAATTTCTTTGTTAACTTTATGAAGCTAATAATGAACATTTTTTTGATCATTTAACCACATACTTTCCCAAAAATTGTAATACATTCTACAAATAGGCTTTGTATTTTCTTCTACTTTTCTTAATAGTAATAACTTTCTTGTTCAAAAAGTTATTTTTAATAAACAGTATTGGCTGCAACCTTCCACAATCACAAGACAGGAATTTATGAGCATTTCATCAGCATTTAGAGGTTAAATACAGTATTACAAAGTATATTTTCTAGAATGTTCTAAACCCTCAATTTTATAGCTATTTATAAGGTCCAGTTTGATTCTATTACTGAGATCATGTATTATTTAGTTGTACAATGTATAGTGATAAAATAAGTACCAGAACACAAATCTTATTTAGACACATTAAAGTCAGCTTTGATAAGGAATTAGACATAAAAACTCATTATTTTTAAGTCCCAGCATAAATCAAATCCCAATTAGGGGTGTTGTTTAGGTATTTCCTTTCTAAAAGTTTGCTCAATATGTAATTAAATGAAAGAATTTAAGTATTTATATATGCCCACTTCTTGTTTGTCAACATTCCTTAATTCAAAATTCCCTTTAAATATTTATACTATTTAATTTGTATATATCTGATTAAACCTGTCCTTTATTCCAAAGACATTTATTTTAAAAACAAGAACTCAAGTATCCTCATATTAGCCTATCGATAGTTGGTCAACATTTATTACTCATTTTTCATATTTTTACGGATAAGTTTAAAAATAATTGTATTGAAGTGATATTTAAAACTCAGCAGAAACCAAGAAAATAGCAGTTTTGTTTTACATTACTACTCATGAAAATTTTCTTTTTTTTATAATCAATATTTTTTATTATGATATTGTGGGGTACAGTTAAGGGTTAGGTATACAAATATACTTCATTCAGGCACCCTTGTTGATAAGAGGTGTCTCACTGTCCCCAGACAGATATTTACCACCCTTAATCCCAAATTTTCATTTGGAATTGTTAATGTCATTAGATGCTGTATAACAAAATTATTCAAAAATTAAAGTTAACAGAGTTCACTGTAAATTTTATTTGCATCCCAACATAGTGTTGATTCATGAGTTTTATTTACTTTGTTTTAAATCAGTAGCTATCCAAATATATCTCAAACGACTATTAAATTGGCCTACTGGAAGAAAAATAAGATTCATTGCTCTTTTCTTTGACCCCGTTTTACAAATTAGATATGCCATTTACAAAAGCAGGTACTTTTTTTTTTTTTTTTTTGAGTTGGAGTCTCACTCTCGCCCGGACTGGAGTGCACTGGCTGCTCCCAACCACTGCAGCCTCGACCTGCTGGGCTCCAGCGATCCTTTCGCCTCAGCCTTTCAAGTAGCTGGAACTACAGGCACGTGCCACCACACCCGGCTAAATTTTTGATCTATTGCAGAGATGAGGTCTCACCAAGTTGCCCAAGCGGGTCTCGGACCCGCGGGCTCAGGCAATCCACTCACCTCAGCCTCCCCAAGCGAGGGATTACAGGCATAAGCTTTTAGAGGCTGGACTTTTTGGTCAGTTAAATATATATATATATAGTCACAGCATAGTTTAAATTTTAGTCCATAGGCTTCTCTTCTTACATATAATCTAAGAGTCACAACAAATTGGGATGCTCCACCAAAAAATTTTTAATGCAGCTAAAATATTTTTAACTACACATTTTAAGGTCAAGTGTGGTGGCACGTGCCTGTAATTCCGGCACTTTGGGAGATCAAGGTGAACGGATCACTTGAGGCCAGAAGTTCAAGACCATCTTGGGCAACTTAAGATCTCACCTCTGTTTAAAATATATACATATATATAAATACACATACACACATACACATTCTAAATGTTCTTTATCTTAGTTTACTTTTCAGGTATTGCATTCAAAGGAAAACATAGATATTTTTGATTGCTATATATTTGTAGGCAAAGAAAATCCAGGACACTAAAGTAAAAACTGCTACTAAAGTTAATCAGAAAATTTATAGGATATACAGACCCCCAGGGAAAAAATGTGTTTAAAAAGAATTTTTTCTTTGATAGATCTATGAAGATGTGGATAATAATTTCTGTAATGCAATATAACCATAAAATTTTCAGGAAAAAATTTACAAGAAATATGCAAAGATCTATTTGAAGAACACTATGATAGAATATATTATTCATTCATTTATTTTTAGTTAACAGGCAATAATTGTATATATTTATGGGCTACAATATGATGTTTTGATATATATATATATAGCAAAATAATTAAATCAAACTGATTAACATATTTCTCACCTCATTTGCCCATATGTTTGTGGTGAGAACATTTTAAAAATCTACTCTTTCAGCCATTTGTTTGGTTTGGTTTGGGGGAGGTTGTTTGTTTGTTTTGGGGGGGCAAACCAACCTGTATTTATTTTTTAAGACATGGGGCACAATTCAGGGTTAGGTATACAAATGTTCATTATTCTTTCAGTCATTTTGAAATATGCAATACATTATTACCAACTATGGTCAGTGTAGGGATCACCAAAACTTACTCCTCCTAACTGAAACCATACCTTTGACCAACATCTCTCTTTTCTCCATCAAAAACTTATAATTTATAATAACTGTATAAATTAGGATAGGCAAGATTATATAGCAGAAATAATATCCATGTTACATAATAAAAGTTTACTTCAAACTCACACTGCCTGATCAACAGTAAATATGAAGTTCTATTCATTGTAGAGATGCAAGAACTCAGGCTGATGAAAATTAACTCAACAAGAGTAGCAGACCAGAGAAAAAAATGGCAAATTACACACTTTTTCCTACAACCCATTTGCCAAAAATATAGTCTACATACCCAACTTTAAAGGGTCTGGGAAGAACTGAAAATATTGAGTAAATGGCATTAATTCTATCACAAAAACTAAACAAGCTTAATTGGTAACAAAAATATATTTCTTTGGATAAATACTGTCAAAAAATAGGGAAATGGTTAAAAAAATCAATATATGTATTTTATTGAGTTATTGGCATATAATAGGACCTTCATAAATGGTGGAGAATTAATGAATGAGTTTGTTAGTAAATAAATAATCACAAAACGTTCTTACTGAGAAAAAGATAATGGCACCATGAAAGTAATTCTATTATTATATGAAAAATTGACAGAGCAGGAAATGTAATGGAAGACACAAAATTCACTCACACAATAAATTACTTACTGGCATTATATGGATTAAGCATTGAGAAATAAAGTATGTATTTAACTCTCTTTCCTTTGAAGATCATTGTGCATTCCATTAAACAAATTTTCTCTTAGAACCACCCAAGTGTGTTTTACCATTCTTGATTTTGCAGGGAAAATTTTTTTTAAGTATAATGTTATATTTAGACATGGCACAGCACTAAGAGTCAGAATAGAATAAAAACATAAAAACATCTCATTGTCATACAGAGCAGAGTAGAATGAGGTAAGTGCTACACAGATCTGAATTCTCCCCAAAACCTGAGTATTTTGTGCCACAAGTATTTTATTTCAGCAACTGTTTACAACAAAATTTTCACATTGCCTTAGTCGATTTGGGCTGCTATGACAAAATGTCTTAGACTGGGCAGTTTATAAACAACAAAAATTTATTGTTCACGGTTCTGAGAAGTCAAAGACCCAGATGCCAATGGCTTCGTTGTCTGGTAAGGACCTGCTCTCTGCTTCAAAGATGGCGCCTTCTTGCTGTGACCTCACATGGTTGAAAGGGGACAGAGCTGTTCCTTTCAACTTCTTTTATAAGGGCACTGTTTAGTGGCCAAAGTCCCTATTTCAGTAGGTATTAGGTTACAAGATGAGAGCCTGAGGGAACAGCAACATTCAGACCCAGACCATACCACACATTTTAGTGAAAACATTGCAGCTCAACTGTTTCTTCTAATTATAGAAGGAAAAACAATCCTAGTGGTGTCTTTTAACAAAAATGCAGCCTTAACATTCCCTGTGCAAACCTGAGGAAACGTAACATGGTTTATAAGAAAAAAAAATTAGATATGTTGGCATAACTTTATAATTATGTGTGTTGGTCTTTTTAAGAAACTTCAAGGTACGTTTTCATATATATGGTGGGCACACACACACGTAATTAACTTCTTTGACATTTGACAATGTATATAGGAACTGATTTCACTAATCTAAATATGACTAACACAGGCAAATACAATAATTTCTCCATGTGGAAAATGGACCTACTCAGCTGTTCAAACTGTTGTCCTTTTCTTAAAGTCTTTTTACACTCAAGTTTCCTGTTTTCCTCTATGCTTTCACTAAAAAAAAGAAAAAGCATTTTAATGTCCTCATTTGGGCGTGTAAGCTGTAATGATGCTTATTCTAAAGAACATATTTGTTAATCACCTCATAACTACAAACAACCAATTCACAAAACAGTGTGAATCATCCTTAAGCATTTTAAGGGGGGAAAAAATTAGAGTAAGGGCTGTTTCTGACATCCAGGTTTTTGAATGTTTTAGACCACTATGAGACTATGTGCCCTGGCAGGGCAGCTGAAATCTCATTCTGTATATTTCACAAGGCTCCTTCCAACTTTAAAATTCCACAATGCTATGCTGAATACCACAAAGATAAAGCTCTTCTCTGCCTTAGGCCATTGCCAGCAAGGATTATCTAAAAAAGAAAGATAGAATCCTGCAAACACAATACAATATTTAATATTAGGAGAAGGAGACTAGCTGAACTTTAAGACATATCGATACATATATGAAAACTTATTTCTGAGACCACGCTTAAAACTATCAGCTTCAATCCATATACAGGTCTTAACCAGGCTCTGTTTCAGTAATGAAGCTCTTATTGATCTTGTGGAACATGACCTAAAATCTCAGAAAAAACTGAACAAACTACGAGGAGCTCTTAAACTCGAGATGTATGTACCAAGACATCTCAATTTAACAACCAGACATACATTAAACAGCATTAATAGCCAGGCACTTAATGGATCAATTCCCACTGTTTGTGTAATGTGGAAATAAAAAAGGCTTATTAAATGACAAGCTTTCCCTGGTTTGTGCTAATTAATTATACACTGCATCTGACTGCTAATTTAGTGGGAAAATGCAGCCCCAAACCATGGTGTCGGCTTGAACTTTGCCTCGGCATCACCGAGTTCAGCGCAGAGTGCGGTGGCTGCCCGCCTCGGAACGACACCAGTATTAAATTAGAGCACAAGGCCATCAATTTAATAAGCGCTGTAGCAGGTAATTTGAATAAGGACATATTAGTATTCTACCAGTGCACAACTAAAAGCAGCTGACCTTTCAGACCAAAGAAGATCCTTGAACACATCCAGCTGAATCTGAGAACACAGTAATAATCTGACAGTGTTAAGAGAGCCAAGAGAGACGTTTACCATCCCGGAGCCATTACTATACATCAAGCTCTCTATAGCATTATGCGAACAGTTTATATAGCCCTGCTTCTCGTTCTGCTCTTGTTCCCCGCCATGAAGGGAAATAGGAGGACAGTTTTTAAAAAATTATATTTTTGATGTTATGTTTTGAAACTCTTCTTGTTATTTTGATTTATGGTACAAAGAACACAAAAGTAATCTGTGCTCATGTAAATGGCATCTGAAATTTCACAGAAGAAATCATCCATTTCCTAAGATGATGAAGCAAATTTAACACTAAAAAAAAAAAAAACTTGCGTGGATCAGAGCAAACACTCCTGTGAGACAATTAGGAAACATAGCACATGACTGTGAATAAGACCTTGGAGCCAGGAATGAGAAGAGAACTGGACTAGAATTCAGTCTTTTTGCTACATGCTCATTGTGGAATCTGCCAGAACCAAACCCACTGAGTTCAGTTCAACAGACAATTATCGAATTCCATCATGTACAGTGTGGTAAGATCTGAGGTGATAAAGCTAAAAAAGAGTTGATCCCAGTGTTCAAGGAGATCAGAATCTAGCAATGGTGATGAAAACATATGCTATAAATCACAATACAGGGTGAAAAGTGCTTTCGAGTACAGAGAATAGTGATCAATTCTGCCTGGTGGTTTCCAGGAAAGGTTCTCAGACATGGCCATGGCTATGCTGGGTGTTTTGAACAGTTCACTGGCAGAGAAGATGGAATGCTATCTGATGGGAAGCATTAATCAAATGGAAAACCCATTGCATTGAAAGCAGAAGGTACACTGAGTGAGTTAATAAATACATCAGATGTATTTAGTTGACAGGTTTGTGGAGTTATAATTATATGATTCTATATGCTTGAAAATGTTTTCTATTTTAATGATAATAGAATACATTAGTGGAAATCAGGAGAGGATAACTTGATCAGCAAAATGAGGACCCTAGATTAGGAGGAACAGACTAGTGTGTTTATTTTCTTAGTCTCAGAAGAATGAGTTGGGCCCAAAACACACTTGGGTTATACCAAATGGAAGAAGATGTCCTACTAAGCCCAGAGAATGCAGCCACCATGCTTGCATATGTCCCAGGCAGACCCTTGGATACACTTAATTTGTTTTAACTTGTAATTTTTGACATATTATTTACTATTACTTACAAAATATTTGCTCTATACTCCATATCTAGCACTGACATTCACACACTAAGCACTGGTGCTACCTTTCTGGTCGTTCACAGTTGCATCTTTTCTCATTAACTGAATATTTTGAGTATCACCTACATTAGCCACAGTCCCAGCAGGAAACTGATGACATATTCAGATGAGGGTGTTGAGGAGAGGAACTATCAGGAAAGTGCACCTAGGAGTAAGAGAAGCCAATGAGGAATAGTGCAATGCTCAGGGCCAGAAATTGTGGGTCTGCAACCACCTCTAGGTCTGAGGAGTCAAGGAGAGCAGCCCCAGGAGAGGGACAGAGCCAATGCTCTGGCAACCTGGCAGGGCAAACGCAGTGAATAAATACCCTTACCTCACTGACTTGTTGACTCTTTGCCTGGGTCTCTCTTTTAGAAGCTAAAGAGGGGAGCCCACTAACACAGAACTAAAGGTTATTTGTACCTGGAGGGCACCAAGCAAGAAGGAGAAGGGTAGAGAGTGGCTCTGGAAGGGAAAAAGAAAAGCATCTAGCACATTACTTCTGCTTATACTGAGTTATGTCAGCATGACTCAGAAATGGTGAACTTCCCAAGTCCAAATCGGTTTCCTAGGTTTCTAGGGTCCCAGACAGTTTATGCTCCAGAAATCCCATTTCTAATCTTGCCTTTGCCTGGAAATAGCCCTTTGTCAACAGCTTTCTGAAAATCCAAGTAGTCTAGTAAAACATACTATCCCCTTTAGGCTACTCTCTTTGTAAATGATAGCGAAAGCTAAATGTGGCTTTGTACCAATAGCTGTTGATAAATTTTTCCATGCTCTTTTCAGTTAACTTTTGAAAATTGCCTTCTTTGTGATGCAAAGCTGAACCAAAAGAAATATCAAGAATGAGGGTACTTTTCAAACTTACAAAATCATGTAGCAGCTTTCTATTACAGCCAATAAAAAAAGCAAAATGATTAGTAATGAAGGTGTGGAAAAGGGATTGACCAGAAGAGATGATGGAGAGATGTGACAGCTTCACAAGCTAGGACATCATGACAGTTGAGTATGGAGGCTGTGGTAAGAGTCATGAGTAACTGGCTTGCGTGATGACTGGTTGCATGAAAATACAGTGACCCAAAATCAAGATTAAGGGATGATGTGGAGGCTTCAGATACTTTATGAATCATTTGAGAGAAATTCTGGCTCTTACCAGCTTATTCTTTTACTTATTCACTAAAAGATCACAATAAGAAAAGCAATTAAAGTTTTAGTGATTTTTCAGTAGCACATTTTAGCAGATTTGCCAGAGTAAGCAAGTGATATTTGGGCATCTCTCAAGGAAAATCTGCATCTTTTGCATGATAGAAGACCAGAATGAATCCACCACGTAGAAAGTGACCTAAAGGTTCTTCACAACATTCTAAATGTGAGGTATCAGAATGCAAACATCAGGAAATCCTAACTGCTATTATCACCTTTAGTTACAAGTTATAAGGTGAGAGGGAAAAGAAACCTCCACTGAGTATCAATTTTCAGTAAGATGCAAAGAAATGAAGAACAAAATGAAAACATCATTGAAGGAGCATAAATCACAAGCATATTAAATGCTATACCTATTTATTTTAAAGCTATTTTGTAACAGTATATCATGAAGGTACTAATTGTAGGTAGGAGAAACCAACTCCAGCTACTTAAAACAGAGAAGAAAATTACTAAAATTATATCAAAAAATAGGGCATAAGATAGAGAGCACTGCAGAAGCCTCCCAAAGTGACAACAGGTAACCTGAGACGGTAGAGAGTAAAAACAGGTGAGTCCAGTGCTGCAGCTGGTAGTGAGAAGAAGCCCCTAGGGCAGGAGTTACTAGAGCCTTTGCAAACAACCCTGCTCCTCTTCATCCCCTGTGCCATCATTGGTCTGTTAACAGAAATCTCCAACATGGGCAGTAAAAGAAAGTAGAAACTTGAAAGAACTAGAAATTGACCTTCCATATGACCCAGCAATTCCCCTATTGGGAATATACCTGGAGGAACTCAAATTATTCTACAGAAAAGATACCTGCACACGTATGTTTGTTGCAGCTCTATTCACAATAGCAAAAACATAGAAACAACCATGTTGCCCATTAAAGCTGAACTGGATAAAGAACATGTAGTACATAAACACAATGGAATATTATGCAGCCATAAAGGACAAATGTATGAACTTTGCAGCAACTTGGATGGATTTGCAATCGATCATACTCAGTGATTTATCACAGAAACACAGGACAGAGTTCCATATGTTCTCACTCATAAGTGGACCTTGAACAATTATAATGCTATAAGAAAGCAATTGACAGTAGTGGGAAACTGTCAGGGGAGGGGGGGTAGGATAGGCAGTTGAGGGAAACTGCTAGGGGAGGGAGGGGCATACCTCATCAACAAGGGCACCTGCATAATCAACGTTTGTATTCCTAACCCTGAATTGTACCTCACATCTTTATAATTAAAAAGAAAAGAAAAAGTGGAAACTTGAAAGAAAATACCACTTAACAACCTAACAATAAAAACAAGCCAGATTACCTTCAAGACCCTGGATGCTTTTGTGTCCATAAAGGCTCTGAGGATGCAAAGATGCTAGATGAACTATAATCCAGAAAGTAATGATGCATCTTCAGATGCTTTCATCTTTGATGGTGCAGTGGTAGTAAGAGGAAGCCACCCTAGACATAAGAAAGAAGAAAATGGCCGGGCTCAGTGGCTTAGCCTGTAATTCCAGCACTTTGGGAGGCCGAGGTGAGTGGATTGCCTGAGGCTGCAGGTTTGAGATCAGCCTGGGCAACTTGGCAAGACCTCGACTATACAATAAATCAAAAATTAGCCAGGCGTGGTAGCGTGTGCCTGTAGTTCCCGCTACTTGGAAGGCTGAGACAGACAAATCGCCAGAGCCCAGTAGGGCAACCCTGGGGTGGCAGTGTGCCACTGCACTCCAGCCTGGGAGACAGAGTGAGACTCCAATTCGAAAGGAAGGGAGGGAGGGAGTGAGGAAGGAAAGTAGGGAGGGAGGGAGAAAGGAAAGAGAAAATACTCAAAATTGTACTTAAGCTTTATACACCAATAGGAGATGGCATGAGACTTAGAATCTCTAGCTGGACTAAACCAAAAGAGAGTCTCCACATCTCTGTTACCTCTCCCATGAACCTTCATCAAGTGTTTGTGAGAAATATTAAGGAAAAGCAGAAGAGGTGGGAAGACCCACCTCACCCTGAGGCACAGGTGTACAGGGTCAGCAGAAGGGCAGGGCAGAAAGGAGAACTAAAGAAATGCTCTAAGCACTCTGGGTCCTACAGTCATTAATATTTAAATTAAAGAAGAGATATGATGGATCCTAACAACAGTAAAAGGATAATAATGAGATAGCATGAACAATTTTATGCAAATAAATGTGACAACTTAAAGTGAATAAATTCTTTGAAAGAAAACTTACATAAACTGACACAAGAAATAGAAAATATGAATAGCATTATATATAATAAAGAAAATTAATTCACCATTCAAAAATATTCTATAGCAGCGGTCCCCAACCTTTTTGGCATCAAGGGCTGATTTTATGGGAAGAGTCAGGCACTAGATTCTCATAAGGAGCACACAACCTAGATCCTTCACATGCGTGGTTAACAACAGGGTTTGTGCTCCTATGATAATGCTGCCATTAGGCCAGGTGCGGTGGCTCACACCTATAATCCCAGTACTTTGGGAGACTGAAGTGAGAGGACTGCCTGAGATCACAGGTTCGAGACCAGCCTGGACAACTTAGCAAGACCTCATCTCTACAATAAATCAAAAAATTAGCCGGACGTGGTGACGTGTGCCTGTAGTTCCAGCTACTTGGAAGGCTAAGGCAGAAGGATTGCCTGAGCCCAGCAGGTCGAGGCTGCGGTGGCCAGGAGCGACCACTGCACTCCAGTCTGGGCGACAGAGTGAGACTCTGACTCAAAAAAAGACAAAAAAACAGATAATGCTGCCACTGATATGACAGGAGACAGATCTCTGCCCACCCTCTGTTCACCTCCTTGCTGTGTGGCCCAGTTCCTAACAGGCCGTGAACTGGTACTAGTCTGCAGGCCAGGGATTGGAAATCCCTGCTGTAAGAAACATTTTGATGGTTCATTTTCAAGACTTGTCTAGGCAGACTGGCAGATGTAGCCATCTTCAGCCACCAGCTCTTGGCAGGCTCCTAAACGATCAGGAGATGGAAAAGGGCCAATGAGAAAACAACATGCTATTCTTAAGAAAATAGAGACTTAACCAGGGAAGAGGACCAGGGATAACCTTATAAGAGGAAAAAATGGAGCTTAGGCAACATCAGGAAGATTGTACACCCTATAGTACTCAGTCAATGAGGAACCAGGGGAAGGGTTGCACGCTAGGGAATAAATTGCTTGCTGTAGCCGCTCCAGGTGTGCCTGCCTACCAGACACCCAATCTTGCAAGATTGCCATGAAAGTCTCGCTTCTGCTGTACTCCACGTCCCCATGTCCATCATTTGATTTTGGACGGGTGAGTTTTGTTTCTCACGCCTATTCAATAGGACTTTCATTTCTGATCATGATACAATAGCAGGGATCAATCCCCACCTTATGCTCAGAAGTGTAGGTGAAATGATTCTCGCAGATTGCACAAGGATGTGAATTGTTTATGTTCCCACCAATCAAAGTGGAAAGACCTCATAATTCATGGTAGATACTGAGAACCCTCCTAGAAGTAGAACTAAATCATCCCTAGCAACAAAACACAAAGCCAAGCCTCAAAAATACCAGACTGGCCCCAAAGAACATAACCCCCCTCACCAAAATAAAAACCACTATTCAAAGGAATACAACAAAATTTTTCAATCCACAACATAAAATTCACAATGTCTGACATCCTCTCAAAAATGGTCAGTTATATACAGAGACTGGAAAATATAACCCAGAACCAAAAAAAAAAACAATAGAAACAGATCCAGAAATGACAGAGTTAACAGAAGTGGCAAACAAAGGCCTTAAAATACGACTATAAATATCTTTAACCTGTTCAAAAATGTAGAGAAAAACCAGAATGTGGTGAAGAGAAACACAGAAGATAGCAATCTAACCAAAACAAACAAAAGAAAAACAGAGAGATAAAAACTAGTGACTGAAATAAAAATTATACTAGATGGCGTTAACAGCAGATAGCATACTGCAGTACAAAAAAGTTAGAATTCTCTATCTACTAACTATCTTTCAAAAATGAAGATGAAATTTTTTTCAAATAAACAAAAATTGGGAGAATTTATTGCCATTAGACTTGTACAATAAGAATTATTAAAAGATGTTCTTCAGATAGAAGAAAAATGATACCAGATGAAAGCTTGGAAACAAGGGAATGAAGAGCACTAGAACGGTAAATATATGGGCAAATATGAAATTCATTTATCTTGCTAATTTAATCTTGTTTATTTCTTGTCTTTAAAAAATACTTTACTCCTTACAGAAAAAAAAATAACAACATATATCAGGATTCATAAAATATGTTAAAATAAAATTTATGACAAAGATTATACAAAGGATAGCAGAATAAATGAAAGCACACTTCTGTAAAGTTCTTATACATTGTATAAAGAGGTAAAATATTATATGACGATAGATAGACTATGGTACATTAAAGATTTACCTTATAAACCTTAGAGCAACCATTAAAATAAAACAGACATATAGTTTATAATCCAATAGAGATTAAAAATAATAACTAATTAATTCAAAGTAGAAAAAAGAAAAACAAATGGACTAATGAAAAAATCAAATAAATAATATGCAGATGGTCTTAAGATAATTTACAAAAATGAACTCAAAATGGATCATAGACCCAAATGTAAAACAGAAAACTGTAAAACTACTGAAGATAACAGCAAACAATCTAGATGACCTTGGCTTTAGTGGTTACTTTTTAGATACAACACCAAAGACATGATCCATGAAAGAAATAATAAGGTAGACATCACTTAAAGTAAAAACTTCCACACTGCAAAAGACACTGTAAAGAGAATGAGCAGACTAGTAACAGACTAGGAGAAAATATTTTTAAAAGACATATCTGCTAGGCTCGGTAGCTCAGCCTGTAATCCCGCGCCTTTGGGAGGCTGAGGTAAGTGGATTGCCTGAGCCCGCGGGTTCGAGACCCGCCTGGGCAGCGAGACCTCATCTCTACAATAAATAAAAAAATCAGCCGGGCGTGGTAGCGCATGCCTGTAATTCCAGCTACTTGGAAGGCTGAGGTGGAAGGATTGCCGGAGCCCAGCAGGTCAAGGCTGTGGTGGCCAGGAGTGGCCACTGCACTCCAGTCTGGGCGACAGAGTGAGACTCCAACTCAATAAATAAATAAATAAATAAATAAATAAACAAACAAACAAATAAATAAAAGACATATCCAAGCCAGGTGCGGTGACTCAAGCCTGTAATCCCAGCACTTTGGGATGCCGAGGCAAGAGGATTGCCTGAGGCTACAGGTTCGAGACCAGCCTGGGCAACGTGGTGAGACCTCATCTCTACAATAAATGAAAAAATTAGCCAGGCGTGGTATGTGCACCTATAGTTCCAGCCACTTGGAAGGCCGAGGCAGAAGGATCGCCGGAACCCAGCAGGTCGATGCTGGGGTGGCCATGAGCGTGCCACCGCACTCCAGCCTGGGCAATGGACACTCCAACTAAAAAAAAAGACATATCTGATAAAGTACGTTATCAAAGATATTCAAAAATCTCTTAAAATGCAACAACCTGACCAAAAAGTTTGGGGTTTAAAATTCAACCCAGATTAATAACCTGACCAAAAAATGAACAAAAGACCTGAACAGACACCTCATCAAAGAAGATCTACAGATGGCAAATAATCATATAAAAAGATGTTCCACATCATAAGTTATCAAGTAAATGTAAATAAAAAGAATAAGATACCACCACACAACCATTAGAATGGCCAAAATCCAGAATACTGACACTATATACTGACAAGGATGTGGAGCAATAAAAACATATTCACAGAGTTTTGTTTTTTTTTTAGGACAATGAGGCTATTCTTTATGATACTGTAATGGTGGACACATATCAATGAACATTCATCAAACCCCCTCGAATGCACACAGGGAACGATCACTCATGTAAACTACAGCTTTGGGTGATAATGATAACGCGGGGTAAATGCAGGATATATGTCCTGCTCCTCTTTCCCTACTGATAACTCTTTCTTGACTGGGAGAATGGCCCTTGGTCAAGGCCATCTGTGTCCTGTCAAAATGCCCTCAAAGATATGAACATGTACGAACTCAAGGCAGTTCCTGAGAGTACACATCGTTGTTTATACTTCTTGGCATGAAATGCTATTTCTGTGTCTTTCTCCCTTTCCCATGCTGGGGACATATAATCTCTCCCAATGTCTATTGGGATGCAGAAAGCTTGACACTGACCAGGTGCCATCAGTTCCTTCCGTAAGTAATAATAAGCCCATATCTTTACCAACTTCTCCTCCAGGTGATTTTTTTTGGAAGAGGTAAACATAACGAGAGCACTGTGTCTGATCTGGGGCTGCCACAATACACATAGGTTTGTCAATTGTAACAAATGTACCACTCCAGTACAGAACATCGATAGCGGGAGAGGCAGGGTCGGAAGATGAGCAGTGGGTATGTGGGAACTCTGTATACTTCTGTTCTATTGTGTTTTAAACCTACAACTGCTCTAAAAAATGAAGTTTACTTTAAAAAAATCACAAGATGATAGATTTACACCTGATCATAAAGGTAATTCTGTTAAATGTAAATCATCTCAAAACCTAAATTAAAAGTCACAGTTGTCTTATTCCCTTAACAAAAAGTAAGACTCCATATACAAGAAACCCACTTTAAATATAGTGCTACAGATAGGATAAAGGGTCAAGAAATGAGTTACAAGAAAACTAGAGTGGGACACTAACGTTAGACAAAATAGTTTCCAGAACAAGAAATATAACAGAAAGAAAACTACAGAAGAATATTTTATACTGACAAAAAGGTCAGTTCACCAAAAGTACATGGTAAAACTAAATGCATATAGACCTAGTAATAAAACTTCAAAGTATATGAAGCAAAAACTTACAAAACTGAAAAGATAAACAGAAAATTCTCAGTTATAGCTAGAAATTTTAGCACTCCTCTCTCAGTAATTGATAAATAGACAGAACAATCCAAAGGGATATAACCTGCTTGATCAAATTAATACTCCATCTCAAGACAGAAGAAAGCAGATATTATTATTTAATCATGCACATGTAGCACTCAACAAGATTGACTATATTCCTTATTGTTTAAAAAAATCGTCATGTTTTAAAGAATTGAGCATACAAAATATGTTTTCTGAGTGTGACGAGCAGAACAATGGACATTCAAAGATATGCATGTCCTAATTCCTAGAGGCTGTGAATATATTAGGTTACATGGGAAATAAGAATTAATGTTTCAAATGGAATCAAAGTTGCTCATCACTTTACCTTAAAATATAGAGATTATCCTGGATCATCCTGTGTCGACTCAATGTTATACACAAGGCCCTGAGAAATGGAAGGAGAAGACAGAAGAGAGAGAACCCGAGTCTGATGAGATAGAACATTCACACAAGTTCAGCAAGGCAACTTTATTACTCACAGACAGCAAGGGCCAATGTAAGCCTTGGATTCATAGCGAACTGGTCCCTTAAGGAAAGCGGCCCAGGGCTGATGGAGTCTCTTCTGCACAAGCCCAACATCATACTGCAGCTGAGGTACCCCTGAAAGACACTCTACCCTGGGTTTTATTCTAGGCGGTGGCAACTTGACACACTGGGCAAAGTGTTACGAATATCCTATTCTAGGAAGAAAAGGAACAGAGCTCCACCTGTTCCTCCCAGTTGTTTATCTCAGGCTGTTACACTTCTTGCACATCCTACAATTATTCATCAGAACTAAAAGAGAGAAAGATGGGGAAAAGCTGGGTCACCAAGACCATTTGGGGCCTTGTCCTGTGGGCATACAATTTCAGAAAGTACTATTAATAATAGTAGAAGCACTTAGTTTAAAATGTGGTACTGCATATTGCTATATCTGCCATTTGATGACTAGAGACAGAGACAGCAGGGACAGAGAGCGTGGCATCGTTTAAGAAAAAAATACATATATCAAACCTAAATGCAATATCAACTTGTATTTATAGAATAAAAATAGATCAATATTTTTATGTCAAACATGATACCTATTTAATAAGGGATAAACTTAGCCTCCAGAATAATTAAACATTATCATGATATAGAACATGTTCAAATTATCAATTTTTGCTATTTTTCCATAAGTTTTTCATAATAAAAGACATGGACTTTATGACACACAGCAGTTCAAAAATTAGCAATCTTCTAGGATCTTCTGCCTTTACTATGTACTTTCTCTTTGGCATTTAAATATTTTAATACATTGACTTGTTCTTAATAAGTTTGTAAAAAATTATTATTATTCATATAGAGAATAACTTGATTTATTATTATACAGTATAAAAATGCATATATAAAATAGGCATATGCATGTATATTTTTCATCATGTGCTTTACAGAAAGATGCAGATTTGAATTTTTTTTTACTAGAACGTCATTCCCTTTTAGATATTCTGACTCTGGCAATTTGACATTAATCAAATGTTGAAAGTACCTAGAAAGTACAACACAGGCCTGACAAGATTTAATGAGATTAAAGGAATCAGAACTAAGTATGTCCCAAACTCCAAAAACCAGCAATAAAAATTGAAAGGTAATAATCCATTCTGAACTAGAATTGTGAGATACTTGATGGATCCTATGGAAAAAATACAGCTAATAGAATTTTTTTCCCACAGAATGTTTGAATAATAGGCTCGAAAAAAAGTTTTGTTTCTTTGCTACAACTTCTTTTTATATATGAACAACAATAATGAAGAAAGTGATGCTCAGAAGTTGAGTCAATCAAGTAGATATTCCTGAGAATTACATACATTTTGGTATAACTACAAAATGAACCACATTGCTGTGTATTGTTTTTAGTATTGCTGAAATATATATGACTGATGTGGAACATTATGTCTACTTTCGATATTACCTTTGTTACATGTATGGAAATATGGCAATGCATTATAGTCCAATTTAACACCGAATTTGGAAGGAAGGAGGAAAGGAAATTGAAGGGATAGGAAGGAAAGAAAGAAGAGAAGAAAGGTTGGAAGGAACTAAGCATTCTGCCGGCATTACCTCCACACATTTTTAAAGGACAAGAATTCTATAAGGGAGAGATAATATTGTATATATGCTATAGATGAGAAAACTAGCAGGAAATATTCTTTCCCAAAGTAGATGTATTACAAAACTGGTATTTAAATCTAGGACTTTGTTGAATACAGAGTTCATGCTCTTCTCATTCCCAGGATGCCTCGTCCTGCCACCTACTTTTTGACTTAGGAATAACTCCAATGTATGCTGAAAACCAAAGTCCGTCCAGTGGGGCAGGTCCAACTCCTTCCAACAAATTAAGTAGCCAGTTGACTAGGATGAGTGCCCAGCCATTCCACAAAGATCTTTTCCTTCTCTGACCGCAGCAAGTGACAGGGAGATTTCTCGCCTTCCAGTTGGTATCCATTAGCAAGCAACACTCTGGAAGCTCAGTCCTCAAAAAACCACAATGCAACCGATGTGTTGAAGATAATGTACATCCAAACTGCAGAATGCTGCACCTCACGCTCTTCTTTCCCTCTGGGTTCATCACCCATTGTTATTTATTATTTACATCACATCGTAAAATGTAACTCTATCGATAAGTTAAAGTCTGTGCCAGAAAGGTCACAGACTCAGTTCATTTCCTATGCCTTAAACAATTCTTCAATTCATTAGCTTTTTAAAAAATTAATCAATACAGTTTTTTTGAGTGCCTAATTGAGGGAAAAACCCGTCAACTTTTAATGACTTGGAACATTTTCATATATACGTGAGAAATATATAAACCTAATTAGTACCTGGTTAGAGTAATAAATTTTAACATTTTTAAGGGACTTTTACCATTTTAAAGGTAAAGTCTCCATTGAAACATGAGCCAATGTGTTACTAAATGTCACAGTTCTCAACAGAAGTAGCAAAAGTAAATTATCTGTCAACATCTTGAGGGCAATACACAATAGTGACAGGGCAGGGGGCTTCAGAATGATAGTCTTCCTGCAATGTGCAGAACAGTCTTGTACAAGGAAGAACTGCCCGCCCAGTATCAATGGCAGTCACTTAAAAACATCACATGAGCCCATTAAAATGAAAAACACCCAATCTGTAATATTTTATTTGGCATTCCTGATATTATAAAATAAATTTAAATGGAACATGTAGTTCAGGGCAAGACACCTGCCACTCTATTTTCTTAAATCTTTCTTTGGAACTCAATTAAGTTACTCGTCGGGCCTCTAAAGGCACTTAAAGCTGACAATCCCTAAATCCCAATCATTGTACCACCACGAAAATGGCTCTGTCCAGGTTGGGCATATGGCACGTTCTTTAAAACCCACTTAGTTCTTACATGTAGATCAACCACAGGTCCTGAAATATTGAGCAGTTCATTTTTCCTGGTTAGAAATCAGTAAGGAGAACATAAAATCACCAAAATGCTTGAAAAATATGTATGCAGACTTAAGAAAATTTTTCCAGTCTTCAAAATCCACAGACAGGAGTTCTACAACTGTTCAGCAGCCCCTAACGGCTCCCTCATGGAGATCGATGAAGAGTCTTAATTTTTTTCTTTTCAATTCAGGTTTAATGTCTACAAATAAATCTATTTATTTGTTTATTTGAACTTTAAATATGAGAATTGTTTTGTTCTTGTTATTTTATTACAAGTTCTCAATACTGTGCTATAATTCATTGATCTGGATTATAAAATGACTTTTCAAATCTGTGACAATTTCTAAATTCTTGGCCTTTTTTTTTCTTTCTGTTGCCTAGGCTAGAGTGCAATGGCATGATGATAGTTCATTCTAGCCTCAAACTCCTGGCCTCAAGCACTCCTCTTTCATCAACCTCCCAAGAACCT
Organism: Cephalopachus bancanus; assembly: GCA_027257055.1. NCBI lineage: Eukaryota > Metazoa > Chordata > Mammalia > Primates > Tarsiidae > Cephalopachus > Cephalopachus bancanus. The sequence continues at coordinate 424,175 of JAPVLO010000616.1, forward strand.
GGAACGACAAGCTTGGGCAACCACACCTGGCTAATTTATTTTAATTTTTGTAGAGATAGGGACTCAGTCTGTTGCCCAGGTTGGTAACTCCTGGTTTCAAACAATGCTCCCACCTCAGCCTCCCAAAGTGCTGAGGTTATAAGCTTGAGCCACCAGACCTGGCCTCATTTCTTCTTTTGAATTTCAAATTTCAGTAGTAACACATGCTCTTTGAGGCAAGTAAATTGATAAAATACAAAAATGTTTAAAGGCAAAACTAAACAACCCCCCGCCATGACCTTTATAATCGCAGTTTCCTACCAAAGGTAATCACTAGTCCAACTTCTAAAAGGACATAGATCATTTTTTTAACTTTAACTCTTCTCATTTTTTTAACTTTATAGAAAGGAATTATATACTACATACCATTTGAGGTCTGGATTCATTTGATCAATATTATGATAATGAGATTTATCCAAATTGCCAGGAGATTAAATTTTAATACATACTAAAGTAGTCCAATGACCACTTGTATCATGATTACTTGGGGACACTTTACTTTTGAAAAGGCAAAACCCAGCCCACAGCCTAGACCTAGAGAATTTGCAACACTGGAAGGAGGAAGGAAATTAAGTCCAAAGCTCTAATTTTTATAACCTCTCCCACTCATTAGTTTGCTTACAAAACTTTGGATTCTACACTAAAAGGTTACTGCCTCTATTCACTTTAACTCTGTGATTTTTTTTTAACCAAAAGACCTTTTTTTGGGAAGGCATCCTTTTTTTGGCATCATACCAATTATAGAGGTATTTTAGAATCCAAAACTTATTCGTTGCACTTTTAATAGTTTTAATAACCTGCAAAACCCACTAACATTTTTTTGCAAATTCAGTATCTTAACACATGTGTTTCATAAGAGAATCATTCTGCAACCTTAAAAATTACAGTCTCACAAAAAATTAGTCATATTTAGTTAATCCATAATGCACATGTACTTTCAAATATCATGTTATGCGCAATAAATATATGTAATTATGTAAATTTAAATAATAAAAGCAGAAAATTACAGTATCAGTTTTTGGTGTGTTTTACATTTTTTCCCTAAAATTTTCCTTGCCTTTCATTATGCAGTTATTAAGTGCTTAAAATCTAATACAGCCAAGTTAATTTTGGTAGTTGTCTTAAACCTACTGTAATATAATGACAGCTTTACTATTTAAGGACCATGGTTTCTAGTAAAATTAGGGTGAAAACCAGTGGGAAAATATGAGGTGATGAAACTTATCTGGGAGTAATGGCTAAAGAATGTATTGTCTTTCTCCTAAAAAGAAGAAGAGTGACAAGAGAAATTGTATTTCAAATGTCCCTCGATCATTCAAAAGATATAAGAACTTGCTGATATATCATGGTCACTCGCTTATGGCTAACATTGGAAGTGTTAATTTTGCAATGAGATTAACGCATATAATCAGACCGGGGGAGTGTCTAGTAGCCTCCAGTAAAGACACTCTCTCAGCAAGATCTTGTACAAATATCTCTCTGATGACACCATCATCATTAAGTACGAGTGAATTTCAGAAGCTTAGAGTTGCTTCTTCAAATAAACTCATGCTTGCTGAATGATATGAGCTTTTCAAAAATGTCCTTAATCTGTTTCTTTTTCGAGACTCTTCCATTTATTTCTGAGGGAGCCTCTTTCTTCAACATGTCAGAACCTAAATATGATTGTTTAAGGTTATAATTGTCAATGTTAGTATTAGGCAAAATGGATCCTAGTTAACACTTGAAGGTCAACAGTTCTTGATTGGAAGAGTTCATAAGTTTTAATTTTAAGCACTGAAATAGGGTTGCTAAAGTCTAAAGAAAATTTTAAATATTTAAAATTTAGAAATTCCAGATTATTCAGACAGTGCAAAAATGTTTTTGCACAGGAAGCCACTTAAAACAGCTTAAGATAGTAAGTAAATTCAGTGTTTATATTATATCTGTAAATCTCAAAAAAATGTGCAATCTTAGTATCATTGGGTGGAAACAATACTCAAGGGATTTCCTAATGTATTCCCTTGCTTTCAAGGCAATAAAATGACTCTCCTAGTTTTTGAGATCTTCAGTAAGAAAGAACCCACATAATAGGTTTTTTAGGAGTGACTCCTTTCCCTCTAATATGTATATCTAAAGACATGCCATTCAGCATTCCATTGTTCTAGACATGGAAGTTAAGCCTGAATTCTATAAGTTAGAATCATTGTGATATAAACAAAATCACTCTCTCTCGTGTCTCTACCCTGGATCACAGAAAAGAAAGCTATTCTCTTGGGGGAGGAAGTTTTTATATTTCTTTCCACACCTTGGTCTCCTCACCAATGGCAAAGTAGCTAGGAGGGCTGGACCCCTATTAGGCAAGTCCCATGAAATAGGGGGGTGAGGTTACTTTGCTCAAGAGCAACTGAACAAGTCTCATCAGTTTGCCCTTGTTCTACTCAGCAATTTCACTCAGCCTTCACGATAAGAAGGCCACAAAGAATGACCCTTCAGGACCCGCCAAATATTTGTCCTTGTTCTTACAGTATCTTTACCTGTCACTAGAAGGATAAGTCACTTGAATCCTTTACAGAGGGGTTCATTATCTTCAAGTAGTAGGAACCCTTAAAAATGTTGACCTCAAGTCTTAGACTTCTCAGTTTTAAACACGGAAATAATAATTCCTCATATGAAGAGTTGTAGAAAACAGGTGAGATGTTATAAAATGTGTTGCAAATGATAAAGCACTATATGAATACATGCCCCTAAGGAATAATTTCCTCATCTATGAAATAGTGGGATTAAACAAAATTATTTCTAAGGAACCATTACTTTCTAACATTATCCCTAATCCAAATCTGTCTACTGAGTCTCAGACCCTTTAATTCAGCTACCTAATTATATACTCACCTAATAGACACACATTAGGTAACTATATAAACACTAAAACAAGCCACTTGGGCATTTTATAGGTCCAAATTCAGCACGTCCAAAAATAAACGCGTCTTTCCTCCTGTTTGTCTATTAGTAATCTCAATCTTGGTAAAGTATCATGTCATCTACCCAGTGAGCCCAGCCAGAAACCAGCAAATTATCCTTGACTCTTTCCTTACCCTTGAATCCACTCATTCACAAAATGTTGTGAATACTGTCTCCTAAACATCTTTCAAGTTGGTCCTCAGGCCTCCATCACCCTCGTCCTAGTCACCTTTATCTCTCATCTGGACTGTCATCATCACTTATGAAGCAGCTTCACGGGTCATTGTTTTCCCCTCTCTAAATCCCATTTCACTGGAAAGAGAATAATCACTTTAAAATACCGATCTGGTCATGCCGTTCATCTTGAAAACACACAGTATCCTGTTAGTGTCTAATATAAAGTCCAAGTTCTTAACATACTTGAGCAAGTCCCTGCCTGACCCAATACCTATTTCTTTCTGCAGGCTTTCCTAATACCTTGCCAATGCATGATGTCCATCCTCCAGTCGTTCCGCCTGTGTAATTTTTTGAGAGTCCTCTGTCCATTGCTCTCACTTACTCGCCCTGATAGCTTTTACTCATTCTTTAGTTCTCGCTTTAGTGTTACTTTCTCATGGGAGACTCCTCTGATTCCCTCTCGTCCCCTATTCATGGGAAATTTCTCATTATGTGCTCACTTGGTTCATTCTCTTGTGTTGCATATTCCTGTGTAGTCAGTTATGGGGTCAAGGATAAATTCAGTATGTAGACAGAAAACGTGTTTGTCTAAAATAGCTGTATCTAGCTGTGTAGCATACTTTACAGATAGAAGGAGGGAAGAGATGGAAGAATGGGAGAGGGAGGGAGGAAGGAAGGGAGGGAGATCTTGCATATTCTACTGAATATGAATTAAACATATACAATCCAAATGCAGTGCCAACAGTGCTGAAATCATCGTTTTTCTCAGTGTTTGCTTTGGTATTTTTAGGAATCAGTGTGTACAATAAATAAAAATCTTTGACTTTTGTTTCTATCAAATTACAAAGTCCCCTTGCATGTCAAGCCAAGGATTTCCTGATATTTACTGTTGCCTACTAATAATGGACCCTTACTAACAATAAAGCCTTTCGAGAGTAATTTTTTAAAGTTTAAGGGTATCTTTAAGGCTATGTAAAGTTTTGATCGACTAGCAATAGCTAAAAATGAAGAAGTGGTTATCAAAAAGTGTTGGCATTAGTGAAAATAATATGAGCTGAAGTAAAAACACAAAAATGCAGGATACCTCAAACACAATAGAAGCTTTTGTTTGTTTGTTTGTATAAAAACCAACTTTTTTTTCTAAGTACTCGTCTAAGTAGCAATTCGAAGCGTAAGGATTTTTCCCTTCTGTGACACCATATTTCCAATATGTGCCTTCCAAGACCACTGAGCCCAACTATGCCAAGTTGGTGGAAGAAGAAAGAGGTTGGAGTGTTGCCTATCAGAGTTCTGCAAGAAAGATCTATAACTAAAGTTTGTCACTTCTGCTCGCATGCAATGGATAGATCTCTAGTGCATGGCAACAGCTGAGTGCATGGGAGGCTAGGAAGGGTCTGACTCCATGGCTAAGAAGAAGAAGTATGGTTGGTGAACAGCAGCCAGGATCCACCCTCCCACTTCTCCAGTAAAAATTTCTCATTGGTCTACTCTCTATACACACTTACCTCAACTTATTATTCCTCAAAGGTTGTTCTTAAAAGTTGACAATTCTGGCCAGGCTCGGTGGCTCAGCCCATAATCCCGCGCATTTTGGAGGCTGAGGTGAGTGGATTGCCTGAGGCCACGGGTTCGAGACCCACCTGGGCAGCGAGATCTCATCTCCACAATAAATCAAAAAATTAGCCGGGCGTGGTAGCGTGCACCTATAGTTCCAGCTACAAGGAAGGCTGAGGCGAAGGTTCGCCGGAGCCCAGCGGGTCAAGGCTGCGGTGGCCGGGAGCGGCCACTGCATTCCAGTCTGGGCGACAGAGTAAGACACCAACTCAAAAAAAAAAAAAGTTGACAATTCTGACCAATAACAGTTACATAATTATTATGTACTGCGTACAATCTCAACATTGCAATACTTGTACAATCATTTTCTTCTGAACAATAATTTCATGCAAATGAAACCAGATCCTTCCCATTGTTACCTCTCTACTTATAATTCTTCCTTTCTAAAAAACCGGAAAAAGAATAATCTTCATAGGTATATTTATAAAGAAGTGTAAAAACAAAGTTAGTAAGAGAATGACTTTAGCTCAGAAACTATTCATTTTCCAACAATTGTATAAAGAAACTTGAACGACACAACTTAATTTATGCACATGCCAAATCTGAATAATAAAATTAACATGCAGTGAGTGTCAGCTACACTTATCTGTATAGTAATATTCATTTGCATGAATTGAGAATCATTCTCCATTATTGATAAAAGAAAAAAGTGAAACAAAAAAAGGAAGCTAAAGAGACTAATAGGTCTGTCAGAATAACTATAATGGAGGAAACACGAATATTCAAGAAAGGTTCCATGTATCCACCTCACTTTTAAGCCAATTCTGATTATACGAGAACATTGAAACTTGCTTCAAGAAAACTGCCAAACAAATGTTTTCGACCTCTTCAATCTCCTTGGATTTTTACATGGCCTGTCCAAATTCTAAAAACATTTCCAAGAACCTGAAGTACTAAATGCAATCTGGAATGTGATGTCTTATGATAGTAGATGACAGCAATGATAGGGTGTCTCCCAGTACAAAAATTATGAAAGATAAACAACTAAAATATTATATATTTAAATATACCCGAGTGCAAGGGTGAATCGAGATACTATCTGTGATATCTGACTGCAGAGTTTAGGTATAATAAAAACACCAAGTAAGAGAGACATATGACAAAGTTGAGAAGAGAAAACAGACTGCTTACAGATGGCCAACTTTGGAGCACAGATAACAGAAGCTTAGACAGCAGAGGTTAGTTTTGGAGTAAGCATGATACAGAGATAGTGTGTCCTGAACCACTGATTTATGCATTCTCTTTTCTTGTTTATCACACAACTAACTCTACTTGTAATAATTCTATCCTCATCAAGTGGTTTTCTGATTATAATTTAGTTTTCCCATGTAGCTCTCCCTAAAATATGATGATGTGTTAGTCCTATTAATATGCAAAGGTCAGTCTATTTGAGTCGTATTTCTCACTGTCCCTTGAAGATTTGGCTCAGATGTTTGGTTAACATAACTCTGCTCCTGAGAAACAGACCTAGTCTCTGTGTCCAACAAAAGCAAGTTTCTAAATCTAAAGAACAAGTCAAAAGACCCTTGACTGTGATCAGAACAACACAGTACATTCCAATTTGAAATCACATGAACAGCCTGCCAGTCTCAGGATCAAGGTGACCTCTTTACTACTATCTTTTTATTCCAGTTGCAACAGCATGTGGTACTCACCAGCCAACAAGCCAGTACATCCAAAGGAGCGGCATTCCCAAACACACACAATCAACAATAACAACATTATGAAATTGTTTATTTATACCTCTACTTTGATGAAGCAGCTCCAAATTAAACTTGCAACAATATTTATTTTTCATGTTCTCCTTGTTCCTTTTTTAACTAGTCCTTCATTCTGGTTCCACTTAGTCTATTTTTGGTAGGGTCCTAAAATGTGTCCTTCTTTAAATATATTGTGACTTGGAAGATTTTAATTTCTTTTAGGAGAGAGGATCATCTCATAGGTATATCAAGTCATGTTAACATCAGTTGGTTCCCTTATTTTCCTGTGTCTCTCCAACTGACTGTCACTGCGCCCTACAGTGACAACCCTCAGAGAACTAGCCAAGAATACTGAACCAAGCATTGCTGAGGAGGGAACTAGAAACTTGCAGAAAATATACTGAGCATTCTGTCTCTTATCTCTTAACTGCAAAGAAGTAGATGTTGTAGAATATAAGATAAAATTAAGAGTCACTAATAATTTACATATAATAAAAAGAAAAATGTTAATTAAACTATGGTGCACTGTTGATTGCAAGATGCATCCTTATTTCTAGGAGTTAAAATGTGCAACTCGGAATTAATAAACCACAGTGTTGTCTTTTATTCCTTCTTACTGAGCTCCAGACTCACTAAGGCTAACATAACACCCAAGGCACCATTGCCTAAATAGATGAGGTTCAGAGAGAGAATTTCAATAGGACAGAAGCACCATTAAACTATAATAATAAGCAAACTAGCTCGATGTCTCACATGGGGCTTCTAGTCTACCTGCTACACACTACATAAATATCCAACCATCTACTGACATTTTTGGCCATCTTATCTACATGAGGACACTTTGGGAGTAACGGTTATGTTCAGACTTCTGTTGTGGTAATAGTACCTGCCAGTGAGTATATGCTTATGTCAAAGTTCATCACTGGCCGGACTCAGTGGTTCAGCCTGTCATCCCAGCACTTTGGGAGGCCGAGGCTAGTGGATTGCCTGATCCCGTGGGTTCGAGATCAGCCTGAGCAACTTGGCGAGCCCTCGTCTCTACAATAAATCAAAAATTAACCTGGTGCGGTAGCGCTAGCTTGTAGTTGAGGCTACTTGGAAGACTGAGGAGGAAGGATCACCGGAGCCTAACGGGTCGACTCTGGAGTGATGGTGAGCATGCCACTGCACTCCAGCCCAAGCAATAGAGTGAGACTCCACTCAAAAAAAAAAAAAAAAAAAAGATCGTCACTTTGTACACTTAAAATAGATGCACTTACTGTACATCAATTATACTGTTAAAGCTGTTTCTAAAATAGTCCAAGGAACTTCTTTAGGGGCTGATAGTCAAGTAGAGAAGACAATCACATAAGCAAATATTGACACTGAAGTGGGAGGTTTGAAAGAGCTCTGGGAAGTCAGCCACTAGCTGGAAGGTAATTATCTAGAAGTGGGGTTTAAAGAAGGCATCCTGAAGAAATGATGCCTTGAAATGTCCGGAAGTAAGATGACAATAGAGGTAAATCACTAAACAGAAAAGAGGAAGAATGAGCCCTCTAAAAATTACGTTTTGTTGGTTGCTTAGTTTCATTGTGAAATTTCACATTAAGAAGAAATTTTTAACCATATCTGCTCCACTATGGTTTCTGCTTATAAGAGATGTTCAGTGGCACATGCCCTTTATGTATATATATTTATCTTCTTTTCTTTTTCTAGGTTTATATTATTAAATGTTTTTGCTTTATGAATAATGTGTACATAATAATGAACTATGCAAGGCCAGATGAAAATGTAACAGAAAATTATTAGTATCTAGGGAACTTAGCAGTGGAAAATTGAGTAGGCAAATTTGGGCATGCTTCAAGGAGATACTTGATGTTAACTTTAGAGGTTATCTGATGACTATGTAGTTGGTAGAGGTCCTTGGGAAAATTCTTTTGAACTGGGTCTTGGATTACTAAAAAAAAAGAAAAAGTACTAAGTTATAACACAATTTCTAAATAAGTGAGAGCACATAGTTTTTATATATAAACATGGCAACTTGCTAACAATTCTACAGTATAGTTTCAGTCACCAAAGCTGTATTTTACATGTCAATGCCAGATCCTTCTGTATCTATGTGTTCTTAAAGGACTTCTGAGCTCCAGCTTCTGTCTACCTGGTTACTCCTGACAGGTCTGAGCATAAATACTACCTTGGATCCCAAGGGCTGCTATAACATAAATTGAGTGGTTTAAAGAACAGATCTCTATTCTCTCACAATTATGAATGTCAAAAGTCTGAAATTAAGGAGTCAGCAGGATTATACTTCTTCTTAAGGCTCTAGGGAAGAAGTCATTCTTGCCACTTCTAGTTTCTGACAGTGTCCATCAGTCCTTGACATTCCTAGACTTGCAGATGGATCACTATAGTCTGCCTTCATTTTCATGTGGACTTCTCCCTTGGATGTATGACTCTGCATCTTCACACAACTTTCTTATAAGGACGTCAGTCATGGTATTTACTCTGATTCAGCACGAGTTCATCTTAGCTAACTACATCTGCAAAGACCCTGTTTCCAAGAAAGATCACAATCTAAGGTTCCAGCTGGACATGAATTTTGAAGGGACACTATTTAATTCATTAAAGTCTACCTCTGCCTCCCCCAGTTGATAGCTATCACATGTACAAAATATATCCACCCCTTCTCAATGCCCCAAAAGTCTTCATTCACTCTAACTTTAACACTGTATCCAAAATCTCATCTAAATGTAGTCACAAAAGTTCCAAATTTGGTCATCTAAATCATCTAAGTCAGGTATGGGTGAGACTCAGTATGAGGCAAAATTCCTCTGCATCTGTGAATCAAGAAAATAAGCTATTCACTGCCAAAATGCAATAGTGGGACAGGCAGAGGATAAGTACTTTCATTCCAAAAGAGACAAATTAGAAGGAACAAAGGGGTCACAGATTTCTAGAAAGTCAAAAGTTAGCATTCCATTAGGTTTCAAGGACTGAGCGTAACTCTGTGGTTTTATGCTCTGTTCTCTGGGTCCTGGGTCCTACAGGGCAGTCTCCACCCTCTTGGTCATTAATTTTAAAAAGCAGTTCTCTCAATCCCAGTTAAACATACTAATTTAATAACCTAAAAAAGTTATTAATTTGCATAAATGTAATTTATAAATGTAATTTAATTTATAAATGTAATTTATGTATCTGGTCCACCTGAGAAAATCTAGATCAATGTAATATAACCTACATCTCCATAAGTATGATACTGTTGCAAGAAAAGATGAAAAGAAAATAACAGGAACATTTGGAGAGTTGAGTCTTCTATATTAATACATAGATTTTCTTTTTTTATCAGGACTATAAGAAACTTGAAAAATCCCAAATCTTCCCAATCTGAACATCTGATATCTCTTTTCAAAGCAAATCAACTAATAATTTTTTAAAAACACATCAGAACTTTGCTGTCACCTCTGGAGCTAGAAATCTAATTCTGTCACATAGCTCTAAAATTAAAACAATTAATAAATTTCAGTTTTAAAATAGGACTTAAAATTATAACATCAAATGAAATGAAAAATAACTTACCCACGGATCTGCTTAGAGAAACTTGGGTCAGAAATTAATAAACATTGATATATTATACTTTAATAATAAATGATAGTACATACACTTGAGAATTTGGAGACATTAAGTATTTTATATATGTTATTCATAATTTAAAAGTTTATATTGCCTTTTTTAGAATTTATTTATTTCTTAGTTTAGATAAGATACATCTACAAATGAGTGACCTTAAACCAAACAGAATAGTTTCATGTTTATTTTTCCTTCAATGCATTACCTAACTTTGGAAATGTTATTCAAGCTTAGCTGAGTACTTTAGCTCTGTTCCTATCTAGGGAAGTTGATTAGCTGAGGCTTAAAATTTCTTAGCACTATGTTATATTGTCATGCAAAGCAACTAGCCAGGCACAGTGGCTCGTGCCTGTAATCCCAGGGTTTTCCAAGCCCAATCACTTAAGCCCAGGAGTTTGGGTCCAGCCTAGACAACATAGAGAGACCTTGCCTCTACAAAAAAAATTTAAAAATTAGCTGGACATACATACCTGTAGTCCCAGGTACTCAGGAGGCTGAGGCAGAAGCATTATGTGAGTCCAGGAGGTTAAGAATGCTGTGAACTGTGATCATGCCACTGCACTCCAGCCTGGACAACAGAGTGAGACCCGGTCTGAAAAAAAAAATTTTTTTTAAGGCAGTCATTAACTAGTTTATGCCAAACAGTTATTATTGACTAGAATACTATTTGATTAAATCTCATAGTGTGGTGATTGATTTGTGAGTTAACTTGACTAGGACAAAGGGAGACCAGTATTTGGTCAAACATTTTTCTGAACGTTTCCCTGAGGTTATTTTTAGATGAGATTAACATTGGTAGATTGAGTAAAGAAGTCCAAAAACAGTTGGCTCACAACCAATCAGTTGAAGACCTGAATAGGATAAAAATGCTTATCCTCCATTCCAAGTAAAAGAAATTCTTCCTGCCTAACTGACCTCAAACAAGAAATGAACTTTTTTCCTACCTTTGAACTCAAACTGAAACATCAGCTTTTTCTGTGACTCAAACCCACTGTCCCTCAGACTGGAAACTACACATTTCAGCTCTCCTGGCTTGCAGACCTTCAAACTTGGACTGAAAACCATGCCAACAGCTCTCCTGGTCTCCAGCTTGCCAACTCACCCTGAAGATCTTGGAACCTGTTGTCCCCCATAATAGTGTGAGCCAATTCCTTATAATCAATCAATCATGATCCCATTGGTTGTGTTTCTCTGCAGAGCCTTGACTAATACACATAGGTACTCTAACGCATGTCCTCTTAACCTATCACCAATTGCAATTTCTGCCAGAGGACAATACAGTGAGAGTTTTGATTCACTTTCTGCAACAATGTCTCCTGAAAACACTACTCCCTTCCCCTAGTGTGTGAACGGTTCAGGAACTTGTTCTGGCCATAGAAACTGGGTAATTGGAAATATGGGGGAGTTAAGTATCTTGTGGCTAATTCTCAACCAACAGAGGACAAAAGCTGATGAATAAGTGTATTCACCTCTGGTCTGGGAAGGATTTTTGTGTGCTTCCATGCAAGTCCTGGTACACCCAAGCCTCCATGCTTGCAACAGTGAACTCAGTAACACACTTGTATATGGGATTGTCTACCTTCCCTCTCTCATTTTACTCGCAAATAAACCTTTCAAATAAACACCCTGCACACAAGACCTTATCGCACACTGTTTTCAAGGAAACCCAACCTAAGACTACTGGCTTTAATTTGAAGCATTATAACAAAAGGAGAGAGATTTAAATAATTCATAATAAATGTTCCAGTGACATCAGTAAAAATGACAAATAAGGACCTCTGAAAGTCTCTCTTCCAAAAAAGCAATAAGAATAGTGGCAAGAAGTAGTCAGATTCAACATTTTCAGAAACCTGGAAACTAAATAAAGGCTTGCAGCAATCTGAGGAGTGTTTATTAAAGAAAACTGAATTTTGGTAAGAACAGAGATCTTTGTGACTTTTGACTTGCCTTATTCTCATGCACTCATCAACAGATCGTGGTAGTCTTAAAAATCTAAGCTTTCATTCATGGTGAAAATCAGCAGTCTGGCAGTCACAGGATGGAGCAAAATATGGTTGGAGCTCTTTCATAGTCCCATTCCCAGAAAAAGATGTCATTATTTGATCTGTCTGACAATTTCTTGAAAGATCTCACTAGTAAGGCTGGCTTAATATGACCTGACTCAGAGCTTGCCCAGTGTCAACAGCCTTTACCCTGATGGTATCTGTTCAAAACAATTAGAACCAATTTTTAAACATCTTAGTTGCCTGAGGCACTGGATAACAGTCGGACAAACAATAGAATACCTAAAAAACTACAAAAGAAAATCTGGAGCATTGATGTCCAAGCTCATGTATGGTTGAGAATCTGGAAAGTTCTACATTTATAAGGCTGTGCACATAACCAGGACTATGCACATGCTCAAGAAAGACCTGAAAAGGCCATAAGCTCTCACCTGTGTCTAACAATGACACTGCACAAACAGGAAGCAAAGGCTAAGGGAGAGTTTTCCACTGCCTGACTGAGTGTCAAAGGCATGCCTCAAGAAACACACAGAGCCCCTTGGAGAAAACCTGGAAACCTACTGGTTCTAGGCATCTAAGGAAATATCTGTTAAATAATTGGCTGACCCCTAACCTAAGTGGACAGAGAACTCAGAGGTTATACATAATGAAGAATACAAACTTTACAGGATTATTTTTTTTAAAGTCATTAAACAAATTAGCTGCAACAACAAACAGCAACTACAAGCCCTGGAAGAATCTAATTTTTGAATCACTACATAATATTATTTTATGCCTAATTTCCAACAGAAAATTATGAGACATGCAAAGAAAAAAGAAAGTATGGCACATACACAGTGGGGAAAAAGTCAACCAATTGACACTATGCCTGAGGAAGTCAAAATGCTGGGCTACCTTAAGAAATATGTTTGTCAGTCATTTTCAGTATGTTCAAAAAACTACAAGAAACTGTGACCAAAAGACTAAAGGAGAATATGAGAATACTCCTTCATCATATAGAGAATCCGTTTAAAAAATAATTATTTTAAAAAGAACTAAATAGAAATTCTGAAGTTAAAAGGTATAATCACTGAAATGAAAAAGTCACTAGAAGAGTTAAATACCAGATGTGAACAGATGGAAACAAGAATCTGTCAGCTTGAGGATAGGTCAATTGGTTTATTCAATCTGAGGACTAGAATTTTATTTATTTATTTACTTACTTTCTTATTTATGTATTCTATAAACAGGACATCTTGCTCCAGACAAAATATTTTTAAATTTATTTTATTTTAAAGATGTGGAGTACAATTCAGGAGTAGGTATACAAGTGGTCATCATACAGGTAAAGCTAGAGCCTGCCTTTGGTTACCACTTTGCTTAGTTCAAGATCAGGTACTCTTATTAACATTATATGCCCTCCTTCCTCTCTGATAGTTTCTAGCTACTGTCAGTCCCTTTCATACAGTATTACGGTAAATTTTCAGAGTTTACTTATGAGTGACAGAATTTTTTTTAATGAAGAAAAATATGCAGCCTCAAAGCCCTGTTGTACTTGATCAAGCATGTCAACATACATTTAATATGAGTCTTAAAGGAAGAGGAAAATGAGAACAGGCAGAAAAATACTTGAGGAATAATTGCCCAAAAGTTCAAAATTTGATGAAAAATATTAATCTTAAAATCCATTTAAGAAACTCCACAAAATCCAAGTAGAATTAATTTAAAGAGATTCCCATCTTAGATGTATATTGAAAATCAAAGACAAAGAAAGAAACAATCTTAAAAGCAGCAACAGAGAAGTGAATCTTCACATAGCAAGATCCTCAATGAGTTAACAGTCTGTTTCTCATCAGAAATCATGGAGTTAGGAAAGCAGTGTGATAATAAGTGCAGAAAGAAAGACTGGCGATCAAGAATTTTGTATGCAGTGAAACTATCATTCAAAAATGAGGGAGAAATTAAGACAATCCCAGATAGGCAATATCTGGGAGAATTTGTTTCTAGCAGACCCAAACTATAAGAAATACAAAACAGACTGCTTCAGGCTGAAATAAAAGGATACTACATAGTAACCAATTTGCATAAACAAAAATACCAGTAAAGGTAACTACATGATAAATATAAAAGCATAAATTTATTTTTGTCTGTAACTATTCCTCTCCTATATAAAAGACCACAGCACAATGCAATGATTATTCATCTGTGTCCTTGTGTATACAATTTATTAAGATGGAAAGCATTCAACAATAACAGCACAAAGGAAGAAGAGAAAAAAGAGCCACATAGAAGTGAAATTTTGTATTATTTTGATAGAATTGGCATGAATCTGGACTAGATTGTAACAAGTTAAGATGTTAATTGTAATTCCCAGTTACTGCTAAGAAAATAAAATACAGTAATAGAGCAATGAGAGAATTAAAATAATTCAGTAGGGAGCATCTATTTAACACAAAAGAAGGCTGAAATGGAGAGATAGAGGAACAAAGCATATATAAGACAAATTAAAAACAAGTAGCAAATGACAAATGCAAATCCTGTCATCTTAGTAATCCCATTAGAGATAAATGGACTAAATTCTCCAATTAAAGGCAGAAATCAGTAGCAAATTTTTTACAAACATGATCTACCTAGGCATTTTCTACTAGAGACACACTGGAGATCCACAGGCACAAAAAAATTGAAAGTTAAAAGATAGAAAATAATATACCATGCAAACAGTAATAAAAAAGAACTAGGGAGCTATAGTGGCTATAGTAATATCACACAAAATAGACTGTAAAACAAAATTTTTTCTCTAGACACAAACAAAAGACATGTTATAATTATAAATGTGTCAAATAATATCTAGCAATTATAAACATATACTCATGCTATGGTTCAGATGGTTGTTCCCTTCAAATCTCATATTAAAATTTGACTCCCTATGTTGGAGGTGGGGCCCAATGGGAGGTATTTGGGTTGAAGAGGTATATCTCTCATGAATAGATAAATGCACCCATTGAGGATGAGTAAGTTCTCATTCTATTAGTTCCCCTGAGGGCTAGTTGTTAACAATAGTCTGGCACCTCCACCCCTTCCCTTGCTTCCCCTCTCCCCATGTGATCTCAACACATACCAGCTCCTCTTTGCCTTCCGCCATGAGTGAAATAGCCTCAGGTTTTCACCAGATGCCCAATCTTCCAGCCAGCAGAATCATGAATCAAATAAACCTTTGTTCCTTATAAATTACTCAGTCTCAGGTATTCCTTTATAGCAACACAAAACAAACTAAGACAATGCATCAAACAATAGAATTCCAAATACATGATGTAAAAAAATAATAAAATTGAAGTACTATATACATCATTCAAAAATAACAGATGGAGACTTCTATATCCCACTTTCAACAATGAATAGAACAACACAGACAAAGGTCTATCAAGAAATAAAAGACTTGAACAGAACTAGATCTAACAGACAGTGCTGGAACATTCCTCACAAAAGTAGCAAAATCAAGCACTCATGAAACATTCTTCAGAATACACTATAGGTTTATCACAAAAAAGGCTTTGTTAAATTTTTTAAATATTAAAGTCCTATAAAAAATGTTCTCTGACAGCATAAAATAAAATGAGAAATCAATGACTGAAGAAAATTTAGGAAGTCCACAAATATAAAGAAATTAAACAATACAATCCTAAATAACCAATGGGTCAAAGAGGATTTCACAAGAGAAGTTGGAAATGAAATTTTGAAATGAAAATGAAAATATAACATAACACATAGCTTGCAGAAAAAACAGTGAATATAGAGAAATGCATAGCTCAAAACACCTATGTTAAAGAAAAATACATCAAATCAATAACCAAATCTTCCACTGTAAGAAACTAGAAAAAGAAAAGCAAGCTAAACCCAAAGAAAAAGGAAATAATAAAGATTATAGGGGAAATAGAGAACAGAAAAAACAATAAGAAAACCAAAAGTTGCTTTTATGAAAAAAATTTTTTAAGCTGACAGCCCCCTAGTAAGACAGACCAAGAAAAAAGAAATTTCAAATTACTAAAGTCAGGAATGAAGGCAAGAATATCATTACTGACCTTAAAGACATAAAAAGAATTATTAGGAAATACTTAGAATAATTGCATACCAACAAATTAGATAACCTAAATGAAATGGACAAATACCTAAAAAAAAAAAAAAAATACAAACTCAAGAAGCAATGGACAATCTCAATAGACCTATAACAAGTAAAGAGATTGAATTATCCATTAGAAAACTTTCCACAAAGAAAATTTCAGGACAAGATGTCATCAGTGGTATTCCTACTCAGGGTTTAAAGAACAATTAATCAATAGCCAATCCTTTACAAATTCTTCCCCCTTCCAAAAAGAAAATACAGCAAAGGAGGTAACACTTCTCTATTCATTCTATGAAGCCAGATTACACTGATATGAAAAACAAAGACATTATAAGAAAAAGAAAACTATAGACTAATATGCTTCATGAATATAGGCACAACAATCTTCAACAAAATACCAGCTAACCAAATACAGCAACATGTAAAAAGATTTATACACTATGACCAAGTAGGATTTATTTAAAGAATGCAAAGTTAGCTTCAGCATATGAAAATCAATCAGTGTAATACACCATAATAGTAAAGCAAAGGGCAAAAAAATGATCATCTCAGAAAAAGGACTTGACAAAATTCAACACTTTTTCATGGAAGAAGCACTCAGCAATCAGGAGTAAAAAATAAATTCCTTAACTGTAAGAAATAGAGGACTGGATCCTTGTCCTTACTCTCAACACCTAGAACAGTGTCTAGCACATAATAGCTTCTCAAGAGATATTTGGTGACAATACAAAAGCTGTCTAAACATAATCTTGAAAATTGTTCTCATCACCTATCCATTCATATGTGAAGAATTCTTTGGATAGACTTTCTTATGCCTCTGAAAATCCATAGAACTAAAATAACTAGTTTTAGTCTTAAGCATCTTTCAACTCCAGCTCTCCCTTGCTTTTTTTTAATTTTTATTTTTTATTTTAAATATGTAGGGTACAATTCAGGGTTAGGTATACAAATGTTCATTATGCAGGTACCCTTGTTGATGAGGTGTGCCCCCCCACCGCAGGCAGTTTCCCACTATTGCCAATCCCTTTCTTATAGCATTAAGATAGTTGTTCAAGTTCTGCTTATGAGTGAGAACATGTGATACTCAGTTATTTGTTTCTGTGATAGATCACTCAGTATTATAGCCTCTAAGTCCATCCAAGCTGCTGCAAAGTTCATAATTTTGTCCTTTATGGCTGCATAATATTCCATCATGTATATGTACCACATTTTTTTTTATCCAGTCCTCTTTCAATGGGCAGCACGGTTGGTTCCGTGTTTTGCTATTGTGAATAACTCTGCAATAAACATGCGTGTACAGGTATCTTTTTCATGGAGTGATTTCATATTCCTCCAGGTATACTCCCAGTAAGGGAATTGCAGGGTTGTATGGGAGGTTGATTTTTAGGTCTTTTAGGAATCATCACACTGTTTTCCACAGAGGTTGTACTAGTTTACATTCCCACCAGCAGTGTAAAAGTATTCCCTTTTCGTTGTATCCTCTCCAGCATCTGTTGTTTTTTGAGTTATTGATGATGGCCATCCTGACTGCAGTTAGGTGGTATCTCAGTGTGGTTTTAATTTGCATTTCTTTGATGACTAGTGAGGCTGAGCATTTTTTCATGTATCTGTTGGCTGCTCGTATGTCTTCTTTTGAGAACTCTCTATTCAGTCTTTTGCCCACTGGGGCTGTTTGCTTTTTTCTTTTCGGCATGTTTGAGTTCCTTGTAGATCCTAGATGTTAGGCCTTTGTCAGATATACAGTTAGCAAATATTTTTTCCCAGTCTGTGGGTTGTCTCCCTGCTCTCTCAATGGTTTATTTGGCTTTGCAGAAGCTTGTCAGTTTGATGAGGTCCTACTTGTCTATCTTATCTTTTATGGCATGGACATTTGGGGTTTTGACCAGGAATTGGTTGCCAGTTCTAATTTCCATAAGGGTGTCTCCTGCATTTTCTAAGGTTCTTTTTGTTTGAGGCTTTACATCTAGGTCTTTGATCCATTTAGAGTTGATTTTTGTGTATGGTGATAGGTAGGGGTGTTGTTTTAATCTTCTGCATGTGGTCAGCCAGTTTTCCCAGCACCAGTTACTCAATAGATTCTCCTCTCCTCAGTGGTTGACAGTAGAGACTTTGTCGAAGATGAGTTGGTTGAGAAATTGAGGTTTTGCTTCTGGTCTCCCTTCCTTTATAAGTGAACTGTTTGGGGGTTTTGTCTCTCCAATAAAAACATTCCTAATCAAATGAATAGAGGGGAACAACTTTCAATAACACAATCCTTGGATTTCCAATATTGTAATGTTCCCTAAGCATGTCGATTAAAAAAGCACCAAACATAAGCACAAGCTTATGAATAATATCTCCTTGGAGAAAATACCGTTTTAAATAGGCTTTTTAAACACGTGTGGAAAAAAATTGATAAAGCAAACTATTTGGCCAACCACATGACGTAATTCCTAAAGTGTGTTTCCAGAAAAGAAGACATAAGCTTTACCTACAGAAGCCTGAGCATTTTATGCTGGTATTTGGAACACAGCATCTGTCTGTGTAAAATGAATTTCCAGTTTATTCGAGAATTGAATGCAAACATATACATTAAGGGGAACAGAGTCAATGCACCCTTGCATATATAGATTTCCCATCAGAACGAGAAGTCTCATATCTCAACAGGAAATGTGTGAGATGAATTTCCCACTTAGTCAATTAATTTATACTTTAGTCACCAGTGCTGGAAGGTAGCTTGGCCTACTTAGTGGTCTAAAGCTAGAATGAGTCATAATAATTCACATTTATAAAGGACTTCAGAATATTAATTATTTAATCCACCCCGTATCACTGCATGATAATTCAGAATTATTGTATGTGCTTTTTAGGCCAGAGAAACTGATATAAATCAATTAAAATCCATGCTAAAAGCAGAGTTCCTGGCCTTCAAGTTGGGGCTCAGCCCATTTTTGCCTTGGCACTTCAGCCCTTTGGACTCTGCGATGGGTTAATTAACCTCTCTTGCTTTGAATTTGTCCATAAAATGGTGATAATAGGACTAACCTTACAGTAGTATACTGTGAGAATTAATTGATTTTTTTGGAAAGCACTTTCAGATCTATGGAAAGAAAGCATTAATTGTAAATATCTCAATTGATTGTAAATGACAAATGACCATTTTTCATATCATTTATCAACAAGGATAGTGACTGAGATATTGAACAATATATAAAATGATGAAAAATTCTTTCCATCACTCAAAGAAAGAGGACTTGAAATGCCCACCTCCATTCAGCCAAGCATGACTCATTCATTGGAAGAGAGGCTATGATTCATTTCTTTCTACAACCACCTAGCCGCATACGCATTTTCCAGTACAAGAATATTGGCTATTCCCAACAACATGGCCTCTCGGTTATGGCTGTATTTTAAATACATGCACAATTTTCCAACTTCTGTGCAGTTTAGAATACAAGTTATCTGAGAAAAAGACATCATTCGCTTTACCTTTTACAGTGACCTGATCAGAGCTGCAAAACTTCTTTCTAGGATTAATATCTTATTAAATGTGATTGTAAATTAATTTTCTTACAAATAAAAATGACATGACTTCTATGAAAATGTTACAATGTTATAGATCTCGCAGAAGAATTATTTCATTTGTGTATACTTTCTTAAATGAGTTTTTCTACATAATAGTTCTATAAAACATGCTGAACTTGATTCTGAAAAAAATACCAGGAAGTTATTTCATCTTAAAACTACAAATAAATAATTTAAGGACTTTTATTTCAGACATGAACTCAAACTTGAAGCTCCAAAGCCATATAAACCTAGAATTATATGGTGATAAAACATTGGTGCTTAGTACAAGAAATGAAATACTAAACCCTAAAATGTGTCTAAAGGATGGTTTGTAGCCATCTTCAATCAAAACTCAATACTCATTGATTTTTTTCCTCAAAATGGGAAGCCACGTTCTCCTTAGAGTGGAACTCTTCCCCCAACACCCGGTCTCCACATTTCCATCCACCAGAAGTACATACTTAACAGAGAACGATCTTATAAAAGGCACAAACTCTATTCAAATCAAAAATGCAGATTTAGGTCCTTGTTTGAAAAAGAAAAAGCCATGATTGAAATGTGTAAGTAGACCTGCTCCTGTCTGTTAACCCAGCCCCAGAATGTCAGCACATCCTCAGCAAAGACAAATCCTAAACTTCAAAGTCAACCAGAGTATCTCAGATTTTGATACCTATCAGGATCTCGCATAACTTGCCCATCATAAATGCAATAGCCTCTTTTGTATAAATATCTGTGTGTATATATGATGTGCATATGTCATATGTATGTGTGTGTGTATATATACATATATATATCTACATAACACACACATATAATCTGATTTCAGCTTACTTGGCAAACACACAACATCCTAAATGAAAAACAACAGAAGTGCATTGAATTAGAGTTATATCATTTTATCTCTCTTCATGTAGTTATGTATGTATTGATGCCTTTATTTTATGTATTAAGATGAAGCTACTTCTCTATTTAAGCTTTCACACGGGGTTAACCATCATTTAGATGTACCTTTGGCATCATCTTTAGTAAAGAAACTTTCCTATTCAGAGTCAGGAAGATTAGCCAAACAAATAAAAATAATGGCACAATTCACATTAAGATCATTCAAAATTGCAACTTTGTGACAATTTGCATAAAATTAGGGAATAAAAAATTGTATATGAGTACTCAAAGTGTCTATTTGGTTTAACAAAATCTCAAGGTTAACATTCATAGGATGGTTATTATTCAAAAAATGGAAAAATTATGTTGGCAAAGATATTGAGAAAATAGAGCCCTTGTGCACTGCTGGTAGAAATGTAAAATGGTGTCGCTACTGTGAAAAACAGGTTGTAAGCACCTGAAAAAGTTAAAAATAGAATGACCATATGATCCAGCAAGTCCACGTTTCTGTATATACCCATAACAACTGAAAGCAGGGACTCAAGCAGATACGTGTATGCCAGTGTTCCCAGTAGAATACTCACAATATCTAAAAGGCCACAATGTTCATCCCAATAACCATCAACAGATAAATGAATACACAAAATGTGGTATACGCATACAATGGAGTATTAGTCAGCCATAAAAAAGAATAAAATTCTAATATATAAATAAACCTGAAAGCAATATGCTAAGTGAAATAACTGCAATAAATGAAATAAGCTAGAAACAAAAGGGCAAATGTATTAATTCCACTTATATAAGTGTCTTAGTGTATTCCTGGTATTATAAGAAAACACAGTAAGCTGAATAATTTATAAAATACATTTTTTTCACAGTTATGGAAGTTGAGAAGTCCAAGATCAAACAACCAGGAAATTTGGTGTCTGGTGACAACTTGGTCTCTGCTCCAGAACTGGCACCTTCATGCTGCAGTCCCACATGGCAAAAGGACCACAAGGGATAATATCCTTCCCTTAAACTCTTTTATAAAGGCACCAATTTCATTTATGGGAGCGTGGTCTTCATGATCTAATCGCCTCCTAAGGGCCCCATCTTTTAAGACTATGGCCTTGCAGACTAAATTTCAGCATGAATTCTGGAAGGACACAGACAAACTGTAGCAATGATATACTCAGAATTGGCAAGGTCATAGACACAGAAATAGAATAGGTGCTACCAGGGGCTGTGATGAGGAGGAAATGGAGAGCCACTGTTCAAAGGACACAGGGTTTCTGGTTGGGTTTTGTTTTGTTTTTTAGTCAGAGTACTATGCTGTTGCCCAGGCTGGAGAGCAGTAACGTGATCACGGCTCAGCTCACCGCAGCCCCGACCTCCTGCACTCAGGCAAGCCTTCCACTCCAGCCTCCTGAGTAGCTGGGACTACAAGTGTTCGCCACTCTGCTCAGCTAATTTTTTTAATTGTTTTGCAGAGGTGAGGCCCACTGTGTAACCCAGTCTAGTCTCGAACTCCTGGCCTCAAGTCATCCTCCCTTCTCGGCCTCCTAAAGTGCTAGGATTGCAGGCATGAGCCAGCATGCCCAGTTCAGGTTTCTATTTGAGAAAACGAAAGGGTTCTAGAAGTGGATAGTAGAGATTGCGCAACTTTGTGAGTATAATTAATGCCACCAAATTATACATTTAAAAATAATCTAAGTAATAAATATTATGTAATGTTATGTATATTTTATCACAAAAAAGAGCTCAAGCCTAGTAAGAATTATTTTAGTATATTTGTTTAGAAGTATTTGGTGCCACTTGACCCATTCTTTTTTTTATAGTTACTACTGGTCTTTAATTTGTACTCAATACACATGTGTGAATGTGTGTGTATAAAATCTAATTTCTAAAAACGGAAAAAGGCATACACAGAATTCTAATTTATTAAATGGGGAAATAACATACAACTTACCTTTGCAATTTTGCTGACGTTTACAGCAAAATATCCTTCTTGAGGTTTATTAAACTCTAATTATTTTCTTGAAAGATTAGCAGCAATTATCATTAAGGTTTAAGCATTTAACTGTGACGACTGCAATAAATCTTATTAAAATAACTGAAACATACTTTTTTCGCACGTGGCAACCTGTCTCTGAGTCACAACCATCTGTAAGTGGTGATTGCCTGGTGCACAGATGGGAGTAAAACAACTATAAAGCTATACCATTCTTTAATCATCAGTGAGTACCAAACAAACTGAAATCTGAGTTAGACTATTTGCATGTGAAAGATTATATGATCGCTGTAATCAACAAATAGTCATTGGGTTTCTGATGGAAAATGTGTTGTAGGTACCTGATTGAAAATAGCACTTGAACCAGGCAGCCCCACTATCTAATTTCCGACAGCCCATAAAAAAATCATATGTTAACAATGCAGAAGCAGGTTTCAAGTTTTTATAGCACACAATTCCTTTACAGATTTAAAATGACAGAAAAGGGGAACCGAATAATTTATTCTTTCTGGCTTGCGGCACAGAATCATGAAGTCTCTCGGTCCATAACTTCAGGGTTACACTAAACTCCTGTCAGTCTAAATCAGTTACAAAGGTGAGTGTCTGCCCTGCCTTGCTTTCCCTTCAAGGCAAAGAAAAAAATGGACCCATGTTACTCACAAAGCCCAAATCATTAAATAAGAATAAAGGAAGTCGAAAATCAAGGCGATTAATATCTCATCACATTTTCGCTAATAAGATCTGCTTCTACTGTATTAATATTCAGAGAATAGAAAGAGATTTTAGCACTGCATCATGACACAGAGCACTGAGTTTGGACTTGGACAAACTTGGCATTCACTCCTGAGTGCTGCTACCTGGATCAATTACTTAATCTTTTAGAGGCTCAGGTTGCTCATCTGAAAATCAGAGAGAATAAGATTCACGCATGCACGCACACAGACACAAACATCCACACACACACAGTGGGTTCCTGCAAGGTTTGAGTGATGTAATCTAAAAGGTACTTAGCACAGTTGTTCATAAGAAGTATTCAATGCATTTTTATTAAATGAATACGTACCATGACAAGGGCTGATGATAGGCTGCCTTAACATCTTAGTGCGTGATTTTGTCTATTAGGTCTTTTACCATCTTGATTAATTTCAGAATATTGATTACTTTGCCAAGAGTAATTAAATTACTTTGCCATTTAGTAATTAAAAGCATAGATCTAGAAAGAGTCAGACTGCTTAGGCTTCCAAAACCTGTTCCTGCTATCTGCTAGCTGTGTGACTTTGGCAAGTTACTTAACTTTTCTGTGCTTCTCTTTACTCATCTATAAAGTAGGGATAATAATAATCCACTCATAGTGTTATTGGGAGTATTAAATGAGTCAATGTATCTAAGTAGTTTAGAACAGGGTTAGGCATCTTTAATTGTTTAACAAATATCAGTTCTTTGCTGTTCATATATGAGCTGGTCAAAAGGTAGATAACAGAGGACAAACACAGTCCTTGATCTCATGGTGCTTCCAGACTGCTAGGAAGACAGAAGACAGATATTAACAAATAAATACAAAAACACACAATTTCACATGGAGAGAAAGGGAGTAAAAGAGATCTAAGTACCATCAGGATAAACCTCATTTGAGTTGATTATTGAATGCCAGGTTTTTCATTTGTAAGATCTCAAAAATGTTATCCATAGGATAGATATTACAGGAAGTTTTTAAGTATCATAATGTAGAGACCTCGTAAAACAAAAAACCTCCAGGCATGTTAATTTCTCTCCATGGTATCTGATTGTTTTAGATAAGTACTTGCCTTTTTCACTGTTTGAAGATTATTATTATTATTATTATTTGCAGGGAAAAGTTTCTTAACCTCAAATGACCTCATTCTTTGAGACGCCAGATGCTGAAGAATATTAAAATTATATTTAAAGCAATGTTACATTCAAATTAAGACGTATTTTCTGCTAGATTACATTTTTAAAAGACAGTCATCACATATTATATACACTTAGATATGAAATGACTGCATTTACATTTGAACCAAAATAAAAGATGAAAGTAGTTAATGAAGTTCTAATTCATTGCCTTGAATGTTTTTAGCCTACTCCATCCAAATTATTTTTTTTAAATAACCATCACTAGAAAGGCTAACACAGAGCAGATGACGCCCCAAATATTTGCAATAGGTCACGTGAACGCTGCTGCACCATCTCAACAATTGACTATAATAGATTTAAGGGGGAATGATAGGCTGTCTTGACATTTAAATAGATAATATTTTCTATTAAATCTTTTTTTAAAAAAACCTTGATTAACACCAGAAATATTTCTCACTTTACCAAAAGAAACCCTCATTAAGGAAATTTTCACTGAGTTACATACAATATGCTCATCTGTGCACCATGAACTTGTTTTTACTCTATATTCAAAGCTGTATGTTTATTTCTCTGTTCTAGTTCAGTTCTAAAAGCCAAAAATACGAAACAGATGTGGTGACTTTCTGTGTACTGTGAAGCACAATTATGCTTCTTTGAATTGCTTAGGCTAAACAGTTGCCCTCCCTAGAGCACGTCGAAGCTGTCTGAGATTCTTTGCAGCCAAGAATCCAGGCTGCTACCTGTCAGGAGCTAGAATTGGCAGGGCAGAGCGGGTGATAGCAGTCACTGCTCTGGTCCTGTGCTCCCAACAGAAGCCTGTGGAACACAAAAAATGCACAAGGAAAACTTCTGCCAGATGGGTACGTTGCCTTATCCTTAGGAAGAAATTGAGCTATTTGATAGTTCATTTCAAGGTTCCCTTACGCACTGATTTAACTGCACTCAAAAAGAGTGCAGACCAGGCACAGGGGCTCACACCTGTAATCCCAGCACTCAGAGAGGCCGGAGCGGGAGAATCACTTGAGCCCAGGAGTTCGAGACCAGCCTAGACTACATAGTGAGACATCAACTCTAAAAGATATTTTTTTTAAAATTAGCCAGGCGTGGTGACACACGCCTGCAGTTCCAGCTACTTAGGAGGCTAAGATGGGAGGATTGCCTGAGCACAAGAGGTCGAGGCTGTGGTGAGCCATGATTTGGAGAACAGTGAAACTCTGACTCAATAAAAAAATTTTTTTAATGAAATTTGTCCCACTTCTGAGCTCACAGACAACTCATAGACAACATGGGCCATGGCCATGAGCACACACAAAAAAATCTTCCAACTCATTTGTTTCAGCTGTGATTACTTTAAACCGGTGTCTACCAGATTAGCCTATGTTTCAAAAGTATATAATGTTGATTTTTCTTTAGCTGAGAATAGTTTAAAAACATGTGGAAATTGCTATAATTGAAGAGAAAGCTTTAAACAAATGGTAATTTCGTTCTCAAAAAGGAAAGTTTCTTCAGGCAGTGGGAGGTGAGGAAAGGAAGTTTCCTTTTCTTTTAAAAGGAGTGAATGCCGAAAATAATGGCATTCATAGAATTCTGCATTGATTTGTCAGTTTACAACTTCAAAGCAGTTTTTAAACAAAAGTTAGAAGTGGATATATTCACACAGGAACATTTACAGAGTGCCATGCTTGTGGAGAGCATAAGTCTAACACAAATAAGCAGACTAGTAGTCCTATAAAAATGCCTGTTTTTCATCAAAGGAAACAATGCATCATCATCATTTATTCATTCAGTATTCATTTATTTAATGCAGACCTGGTGTCATGCTAGAGGATACTGAAATGAAAACACAAAGTATGTGCATCAAGATGTTCATATAGAAAGGGGAAAAAGATACATAACAGACAAATATAAAATTCTGGCCACTAATAAGGAATCGTTTTCCTCTTCATTTTGTCTTGGGATGATAGAAATGAAGATTGAGAAGGTAGAGACATTCGGTCTGCATCATCTGAGGAGATTTATTATCATTTATACCGAAAAGTCAGGCCACGTTTTAGACCAGTTCCTCGATTGCAATGGCTCCTCCCGTCTCCTCCCCCAGTGCCCTCATTCTCTCCACACCGCTCCTGCAAAGCTGAAAGGTAAGAGAAAACGTCATCAGAGCCGGATTCGGTGGTTCACCCTGTAATTCCGCGCCTTTGGGAGGCTGAGGTGAGTGGATTGCCTGAGCCCACGGGTTCAAGACCCGCCTGGGCAACTTAACAAGACCTCATCTCTACAAAAATCAAAAAATCAGCCAGGCGTGGTAGCGCATGCCTGTAATTCCGGCTACTCGGAAGGCTGAGGCGGAAGGATCGCCGGAGCCCAGCAGGTCGAGGCTGCGGTGGCCAGGAGCAGCCACTGCACTTCAGTCTGGGTGACAGAGTGAGACTCCGACTCAAAAAAAAAAACGAGATCAGCGGGCTTGCTATATTTTGGTCTGTATCCTGAGAGGCGTGTGATCTTGTCTGGTCATTTCTAGTTTTATTAACATATTCTGATAATTCTCATCCATCTAGGAACACTGAGGAGATAATCTGCTGTTTTCCCTCAACGCCCATGCAGGACATCTTGCAGGCTGTGGTTCCTAAATCCCAAACACACCCTCTCTCCTGGAGGATTGCTGGTTCCCTGGGTCCTTAAAGACAGGTCATTCTTTCATGTGAGTTGGCTCCAGAGAGGTTGAGCATGCCTGGGACACAGGGGACACCAATGCACAAGGTGGTGGCCATATCCCATGACCAATCACCGTCTACATCTGTGGAAAGGACAGCTGCCATCGTTCAGGTGGTCTCCAGTTGTAACTCAAGCAGAGAGTAGGGTTATCTCAGTACAGGATCGGCATTAACTCAGCTCTGAGCTTCAGCAGGGACAGTTATGTGGGGACAAATACAGAAAGACTGAATCCAGAGCCTGCCTCCTATCATGTCCCCTCAAATTATGCTCTCACACCCAGACCAAGTCCTTGAACTTGGATGCAAATAATTAATGCACTTGTCCTGTGGTTCCATATCACATGTTAAAGTAGAATGTTATTTAATGGAGGGTTCTTGCTATACTTATTGTAATAATACTTAAAAAGTACACCAGGGACAAGGAAGCAAAGCGCACCTAAGATTCCCTAGGGCAGTTGATAAAGGTTATTTAAGATTATGCTACACTTAAACTGAGACTTGGGTTTGTCAGGAACAAACGCAAACAGAGAAAATAGTGCAGACTACGACGACAGTCTTTGCAAAAGCCCAGCAGCCTGAAACTATGTGAGATCCTGGGGTATGTCAGTGGAGTGTGAATCAAGACATGCAAGGGGTGAGACATCTCAGCCTGCGGGAGAGTCTGAAACCATCTTTCAACAGAGTGCCATTCATGGTTTCAAGCAGTGGTGTAACGCGATCAGAGAAGAAGCAGATAGGAAGGATCACTTCCATACACAAGCGCCACCACAAATAATTCTCTATGTGTATAAATATATAATCCTGTATATGCATAATTTGCATCACAAGCTGTTAGGTGCATTTCTCTCAGAGAAGTTTGGAAACAGTAACTCACCAATTGAATAGACAAGGTAGAGAGACTACAGAAATATGCTGCATAGCATCTACAGAAATAGCCAATTACAATGCACTTGATTCAAGAATAAAAATATGGTGTTTGAATTGCAGAGTTCTGAACTATAGAACTTTCGGTGTCACTGCCACATAAGCGGCAAAGGATAGAAAGGAAAAAAAATTTCAAATCATAAAAATGATAATTATTTAGCATAATGTTTCCCACCCCCATAATAGTTTTCTCCTAAAATGTGCAATTGCATAGAATAATTTATATACAAATATGTAGATGTATACAAACTGAAATGCCAAACATTGAAAAGAAACTCAAATGAGTGGGCATTTACATATGGAATAGAGCTTATAAGAAACCGTAGTTTTGTGATAATGAGATGTTTTCCAAGCTCTCCTTCATTCTGGAAATTTACTCAGAGACGAGTCCATATTTCCATAAGACAACAGAGAAATGCAAAAGGCAGGCTTACAAATCTGGAAAGACAAGAGCTCACAAGAAACAGCCATTGTGCCACCTCAAATTTGGCGATAGGTCGAGAGCAGGATAAAAATTCCCAAGACACAGAAGGTGTCAGCTCACCACTTAGCTGATTGAGGGTGAACACTGTACCAAGCCCCGCAAAGCTTTACATGGATTTAGGCAAGGTTCCCCTGTTTGGGAACTTTCCAAGAGGATCATGAACTGCAATCACAGAAAAGAAAAAGAAAAGCTTTTCTCCATAATATTTAGCAAATAGGTGCTTCCAATCTGTGGAGCCTGAGTAAAAAAACAAAGCAATCAATTTGTCTTCAAATTTGTCTGGGACTGCCGTGTTTAAAAAATTAAAGTTGTAACAGACTGTCATGTTAGCAAGATAGTATCTCCTCAGAAGGACTTTACATCATGGAAGGAAAACAAGAAAAATAGATTTAGAGCCTTACGTATCTGATTATACGGAAAGTTAGCTATCAACTACAAAACTATTTAGCTTCTAAACTAAAAGCTATATTCGCCGGGCTCGGTGGCTCAGCCTGTAATCCCGCGCCTTTGGGAGGCTGAGGTGAGTGGATTGCCTGAGCCCGCGGGTTCGAGACCCGCCTGGACAGGCGAGACCTCATCTCTACAATAAATCAAAAAATCAGCCGGACATGGTAGCACGTGCCTGTAATTCCAGCTACTCGGAAGGCTGAGGCGGAAGGATCACCGGAGCCCAGCAGGTCGAGGCTGCAGTGGCCGGGAGTGGCCACTGCACTCTAGTCTGGGCGACAGAGTGAGATTCCAACTCAAAAAAATTAAAAATAAATAAAATAAAATAATAAATAAATAAAAGCTATATTCAAATTACTGACTTAATTAGTCAAACTCCTTTCTGGTACAGGGAACAAAAACTTAACTGGCTTGAAACAAACATGGAAACTATTACATCTCAAACATGGAATATATTACTAAATTGTGTGCTGAATCCTGTTGCTTCGATAAATTCATCAGAACATGGTCTCTGTCTCTTCATAACTCTACTCTCTACTTTCCTCTGTGTCCTCTTTATTGAAAAATATACCTTCCCCAGGCAGTGGATAGGGACGGCTATTAAAACTCAAAGAGGACTTTCTATTGACTTGATAACCCAAATGGAAAAGGAGTGTCTCTCTCCCAGGAATTTTTGCTCAATTCTCAAAACTGACTGGGATCTGGTGAGCTTGAGTAACATGCCCACCTCTGAATCACTTGTTCCCTCCAAGGGTGTATGACACTTATTGGCAACATTTGGATCACACACCAGCCCTGGAGCCATGGTGAGTTCAGTCTTTTGGGGTTTTACTGGCCAAGAATAAAGGGTGGGTAGTTCTTCCAAAGAGCTAATAAGCAGAAAAAAATATACATTTTCACTCCACAGATAAAATATCATCATAGATTTCAGAGTTAGTTTGTATGTTCACTTTTAACAAAACAACATTGCACAGTTTAAATAAATTGCACGACTTATAGGGACAGACACCAGCCCTGTTTATGCTCTGGCAAATGCCCCAAAGCCAAGGGAAATAAGGCAATTCTTCTCTTGCTGGCAAAATTCATCAAGAATGTTTCTTGGTCCGAGACCCATTCCATGTACAGTAAGTTCCCTACATACTAACAAGTTCCATTTTGAGAGCACATTCATAAGTCCAATTTGTTGGTAAGTCCAGCAAAGTTAGCCTAGATACCCAACTCACACAGTTGGCTATACAGTACCAGCTATATCACTGCTATTTTTATGCTTGTTTCTGGATATCCTGGGCTTGAAATAAAGACACTGTACTACTGTACTCTATACAGTACTGTACAGTAAAGTTCACAAAAGTACAACCACTTGTAGAGGATGCACACACGTGACAATGGATGCCAGACACATGAACTAACTTATGTGACTGGACAGGCAAACATACGTTCGCCTCTTTGAAAGTTCGCAACTTGAAGGTTTGTATTAGGGAACTTACTGTACTTTCTTTAAATCATCAAGAATGCTTCTTGGGGGGGAGGGGGATGGGATTAACAGTAGCAAATATCTGTCTGGGGAAGGGGAAACACCTCTTATCAACAGGGTGCCTGAATGAAACGTAATTGTACACCCAACCCTTAACTGTACCCCACAAAACCATAATAAAAAATATTGATGGAAAAAAAGAAAAAAAAAAAAAGAATGCTTCTTGACTCCATTCCATGTACTTCCTTCTTTTCTGTTAATTTGTATCCAATCAGGATAAAGTATCATTTCAAGACTGTCTGGATGGGGAGTAGAGTTACACACAGGTGACTACAGAGAGACTACAACAGGTATCTTAAAAATTTTCATAATTTCTTGTAAGAAAAACTTGGAAGAGGCCAGAAATGAAGCCCAGTAAGCAAGAAACTAGATAGACAACATAAATCTAAAAGTCCTAGGAAGTCAATAAAACCAGGAAGGTAGGACTAGAAAGACAGGGCCCAGAATTGGGAATTCAGAAGCTTCACAAGGGCCAGTGGAGGAAGCAGAACACTTCAGTTCATAGAAGAGAATATTCTTTGCAGTCTTTTAAAATGGCTGCTTGAAACAAAGAAGTGAGTGTCACATGTCCTCACTCATAAGTGGACCTTGAACAATTATCATAATACTATAAGAAAAGGATTGGCAGTAGCAGGAAGCTGTCAGGGGGTGGGGTGGGGAGGTGGGATTGGCAGTAGTGGGAATCTGCCAGGGGAGAGAGGGCACACCTCATCAACAAGGGTACCTGCATAATGAACGTTTGTATATTCAACCCTGAATTGTACCACATCTTTAAAATAAAATAAGTTAAAAGGGAAAAAAATCAAGTAAAACTGCTGCTGAATGGTGAGTATTCAAAGACAAGTTCTCAGCAACTAGAAGTATACTTCCATTCACAGGCAGGAAAAGGATTCCCCAGGTGCCTTTTGATCCTATTTGAAGAAAAGGAGAAAAACGAGGATTGCGCAAGCTTCAAATAGCTGAGACCAGGTAGCCTAAACAAGTCTGTCTTAATAACTGTTGCCTTCAATTAAAAAAAAAATAAAACTTGGCCAAGAGTGATTGCTTGTTCCTGTAATTCCAGCACTTCGGGAGGCCGAGGCGGGAGGATTGCTTGAGCCCAGAAATACAAAATCAACACAGATCAACATAGCAAGAAACCTCATTTCTAAAAAAAGAAAAATCGAACAATTAGCCAGGTGCGGTGGCATGCACCTGTAGTCCCAGCTACACAGGAGGCTGAGGTGGAAGGACTGCCTGAGCCCAGGAGATGAGGCTGTGGTGAGCTGTGGTTGTGCCACTGCACTCAAGTCTGAGCAAAAGGATAAGACCCCAACTCAAAAATAAATAAATGAAATAAAGCAAAAATAAACTCTCCGTTTTAACACATTTCTATTTCTGGCACAAAGAAAACCATGGCTGGAGGCCACATTGGTGGTGCCACTCTAAATCACAGGCAGCGTATTATGGTCAGGGTACAGGCAGATCCCAACTGTCTCAACTGCAGGTCTTCTCAATGATCACTCTTTCTGGGTCACGTGATTTGGGAAGGGGCTGCATTTCAGCTCCAGCACTAACTATTGTTGCTACTTTTCTCAGAAATTCAGCGGGGGAAGTGTGCTAAGCACAGTACTGAAAACTGAGAATAAACCCTTGCCATAACCGTACGATGACGACTTACAGGGGGTCCGTGGCAATGCCAAATAAGGTGGTTTCTCAATCTGCAAACATTTACTCAGCGTCTATAATGTTCCAGGTACTGTGCTAAGTGTTAACATAATACACATGCACACAAAAACACCGGCAGATGATGTCACTAGCACTATTCATAAAAGCATGAATGTGATCCTTGCTATAAAGGGACAGAGGAGAATTCTTGCCAACATTTGAGCAGAGTATAAGGAAGAATGGGGACCGAGTGCGGTGGCTCATGCCTGTAGTCCCAGCACCTTGGGAGGCCAAGGCAAAAGGATCCCTTGAGGCCAGGAGTTGGAGACCACTTCTTTTTTTTTTTTTTGAGTTGGAGTCTCACCCTGTCACCCAGACTGGAGTGCAGTGGCCGCTCCCGGCCACAGCAGCCTCAACCTGCCGGGCTCCGGGGATCCTTCCGCCTCAGCCTTCCAAGTAGCTGGAACTACAGGCGTGCGCTACCACGCCCGGCTGATTTTTTGATTTATTGTAGAGATGAGGTCTCGCCAAGTTGCCCAGGCGGGTCTTGAACCCACGGACTCAGGCAATCCACTCACCTCGGCCTCCCAAAGTGCTGGGATTACAGGCTGAGCCACTGAGCCCGGCCAAGAGATCACATCTTTTTAATCATTAATTAAAAAGCGATGCATGCCTATAGTCTTGGCACTTAGGGAGGCTGGGGGGGTGGGGGAAGATCGCTTGAGCCCAGGAATATGAGACCAGCCTGGACAGCACAGCGAGACCTCATCCCTACAAAAAATAAATAAATAAATCAAACTTAGCTGGGCATGGTGCACATGCCCGCAGTCCCCTGGTGTGCCGAGGTAGAAGGGAGCTTGGATTTGGTGGACGGGAACCTACCTCAGCCACAGGGTTCCACTTTTTTTTTTTTTTTGAGTTGGAGTCTCACACTGTCACCCAGACTGGAGTGCAGTGACCGCTCCCGGCCACCGCAGCCTCGACCTGCTGGGCTCCGGCGATTCTTCCGCCTCAGCCTTCCGAGCAGCCGGAATTACAGGCATGCGCTACCACGACCGGCTGATTTTTTGATTTATTGTAGAGATGAGGTCTCGCTGCCCAGGCGGGTCTCGAACCCGCGGGCTCAGGTAATCCGCTCACCTCAGCCTCCCAATGGCGCGGGATTACAGGCTGAGCCACCGAGCCCGGCTTCTGTCCCCCCCTCATTTCTTTTTCTTTTTTTTCAGTTGGATTCTCCATCGCCCAGGCTGGAGGGCAGTAACAGCTCCTGGCCACCACAGCCTCAACTGCTGGGCTCAGGCGATTCTTCCGCCTCAGCCTTCCAAGTAGTTAGAACTACAGATGTGCGTCCTCGTGCCCGGCTAATTTTTTGATTTATTGTAGGGATGAAGTCTTGCCAAGTTGCTCAGGCTGGTCTCGAATCCATGGGCTCAGGCAATCCTCTCACCTCAGCCTCCCAAAGTGCTGGGATTATAGGCCTGAACCACCACGTCTGGCCACCCCGCTCACTTCTTACTAGCTGTGTGACCTTGAGTACGTTACTAACCTCTCTGTGCCTTAAATGCCTTCTCTGTGAAACAGAGATAATGATATTAACTGCCTCATGGGGTTGGTGAGAGTCAAGGAATTCTTTTTTTTGTTTTTTTGAGTTGGAGTCTCACTCTGTCGCCCAGACTGGAGTGCAGTGGCCGCTCCCGGCCACCACAGCCTCAACCTGCGATCCTTCCGCCTCAGCCTTCCGAGTAGCCGGAATTACAGGCGCGCACGCTACCACGCCCGGCTGATTTTTTGACTTATTGTAGAGATGAGGTCTCACTGCCCAGGCAGGTCTCGAACCCGCAGGCTCAGGCAATCCGCTCACCTCAGCTTCCCAAAGCACGGGATTACAGGCTGAGCCACCAAGCCCGGCGAGGGTTCCACTCTTTAATCTTGAGTTTAGTTGTCTCACTTTTTTCTTGGTTTCCAAAGTTAGAAATCTTGAGTGAACTACCAGTTATTTCTGTTCTTCCTACAATTGTTCTTAACTGGTTACCAAACCCCACCAATTCTATCTCTTCAGCCAAGTTTCTCTGCATCCCACTGCTGTTTCAATACTTCTTGTGGGGTCAGTTGGCTCCTAGCTCTCTCTTCTCCACCCTGGTCCCTACTACATTGTTATGAAGCTGTGACATTACTCAAAAATATAACCTTACTTCACCTGGGTTAAGAGAGGATCTTCTGGCTCACTACAAGGGTCAAAGTCAAACAAGCTTAGGTGGACATACATTGCTCCTTGCAGTCTGGCTTTTATCTCATCTACAGCCCACCTATCCCCTCACACATGTGATCCAACGACACTGAACACTGTTTATTTACCCAATAAATGACGCCCTCTGCATCTTTATGAATGTTGCTTCTTCTGCCCCCCATGCCCTTCTCTTATCTTTTCCAAGTGAACAAATGCTTTTTCATCCTTTAATTTTAATTTTTACTTTTTTGAGTCAGGGCCTCATTCTGTCACCCAGGCTGGAGTGCAGTGATGCAATCACAACTCAATGCAACCTTGAACTCCTGGGCTCAGGCAATCCTTTCTCCTCATCCTGCCGAGTAGCTGGGACTACAAGCGCACTACCATGCCCAGCTAATTTTTTTATTTTTTGTACAGTCAAGGTTTTGCTATGTAGTTGCCCAGGCTGAACCGCTGGGCTCAAGCAATTCTCCGACCTTGGCCTCCCAAGGTGCTGGGATTACAGGCGAGAGCCGCCACGCCAAGCCTATTTATTTCTTTATAACACACAACTCTGCAAAAAGAATCTGAAACATGTAAATACTATATTCTGCAACTTATGAAAATTTTCCCCAACTGTTGAAAAACTAAATTTGAACCTATATAAAAATATGCAAGTAAATAGTGCATACAAATACTACTTTTATATTTTAAATGTTTGGAATATGCATTAATCTACTTTCTTACTCCTCTGAGACTTGTGAACAGAACAAGAGAAAATGAAAAAAAAATGTATATTGAAATGCAATTTCTGGGGAAAAAAATCACATTCTAGTAACATTTGGAAATGGTTTCTTTAATTCCTAGCAGGCTATTTTAGTCAAACTTTAAATATTAAATAGTTTGTTCCCAATAAGCTTTATTTTGCGGTATTGCTTTGATTTAAGAACTAAAAAATCCTCCTAACAACAAACTAATACCAACCGCACACCAGAAACTGTCCCATAAAAGTCTTTAAAATATAGAGAGAAAAGAAATTACTGATACTTTAGCCATCCCTTGCTTCATTCTTTATTTGACTATTTCCCATTTAAGTACTGACCAAGTTTGCCTTCACTTAGTTAGTTTCAAAGAGCCTGCAGGCAAAAATTATAAGGTGTCTGAATTATTTATTTTAAAACTTTAAGAGCATCTGAGGCATCTCCTATATTTTATAGACTTTGAATGGATCTGTGTCAACTGCTAGAAATGTACACTCAATGATCCCATAAGTCCAAATGGCCATTCTGTACCCAAATGAAAAATGTCACGTGAGCTCTTTGGCCTTGGAGAATCTAACCCAGAACTGGTTTATTTATGGGGATTACACGCTTTAGTCACTAATAAATCTTACAACCATAATCTATGAAGAAACCGATTTTCTTTATATTAAGTTATGGAAGTCAGTGATGGCTGTGAGGTGAGCTGCTTGCAAAATCGTCTGTAAATCCAACTCTATTAGGTAAGCCTTTTAAGAACATTTTTCTCTTAGCAACAGAAGGAATGGTACTTCAGTTTAGATTTTATTTCCTTATAGAACATATTCTTGTGGTAAAAATGACTTTGAATATTTTGTGACTCTGAAATACAGTAATTAAAACATAATCTGTTCCTTAGAAACTCTAAATTTTTTTCTAAATTTGAGATACACAACTGGGATGTCTCAAACTAAATTTAGATTACCTAAAGAGTAAATCCAAATCTTTTTGGAAAATTGTTGCATGCACTCACTCTATCTGTATGACATGAGAATGTAACCCAAATAAAATACCTAGCAGCAGACTCAACAAACCACCTGTATTGTAAAATTTAAGCCATATCTAAATCGTATACACACCAAAAAAATCTTAATTTCTTTGAAAGTAAAATTGGATTCATCTTTCTAAATTTGTTGGATTTCTAGTTCAAGATGGCAGACTATACAGTTACTCATTCTCTTTCCTAAAATCACATTAAAATAATAGCGATATGAGCAAAAGGGCCTATCAGTTGAATAGCTCTGAGGTTGGAAATGGAAGCCATCAGTAAACGAGAAAATTTCAGCAATGTTTGCAGCAAAAAGTAGATGCAATGGCGCAAGCTGAAACACCACAGGAAAAGACTGTAGCAGAGGTGGAAGCTATTTTAATGGCAGAGTCCCAGGGAGGTGCCAAATTTGGAGTGAAAAAGAACAGAGAACAGCACAAAACTGTGGGACTGTAATTAGGAAGATACATTTAAAGAACTTTGCATGGACCTGTCTGTCAGGGAGCTCCTCCCTCAAGCCTTCCTCTTCCTTCTTAGCCAGAGTACCAGGTTACTCCTGAATAAGACCACAGAAATACCTTTTTTTTTTTTAATTCCTAGGGTTTCTGTAACTTTTAAATCAAAAAATATAAGAATATCATTTTCTTCAAGTCAAAGCTACAGACCCAGGTTGTCAATAGTTAACACTTGGGAGGAACATAATACTTGACTACACAGCTTAAGAATTCATACTCAAGTTATTGATCATGTAGTTGAAGTTCTTTTTCCCCCAATGTTGGATTTTTTTTTTCAGTCTCAAGACCTTTACACTTGGTCGTTCATATTAATTTTAGTTTTGAGACATTTTTTATTTCTCAGAAATAAGGTGTTCTTTATGAGTCAAATAACCAGCTGTATCTGATCAATTTTCCTATCATTATGATCTATTGACTTGGTCTATTGGTATGATTAAAAATAACTATTTTTATCAGTATTTTATTATAACTAGTAAGGTTATAAAAAGTTAGAAGTTTTGTCTTTCAGAGGTAAGGAAAAAATTCTGTTTTTATCATCTCTAAGACACCCCCTTTTATGTTTCATAATAACACCTTTGAAATCCAGGTGCATCTTACCAAAAATGGCATTGTGTGGTCTCAGTCAGTCAGAGGTTGGTGTGGCATAGTATCGCCAACACGTGCTCACACACTGACTTGGTTGCTATCCATGGAGTATGACTGGACACAGCAAACCCTCGACATTTCAGACAGCAAACTATTCAGGGATAGTTCCAGGAAGGATTAAGATACCTTCATTGAAAACTACCCACTGATTGCTCTCAAGAGCATGAAACAAAACACCAGCCTCAAAGTCTGCTAAAGGGGTGTCAGTGGTTTGGAAGAAAATCCCAGAGATGATTAGTGGAGCACATTTCTAGAAAAGCTGCATCACCAAGGCTCTTTATAGTAAAAAGGGACGAACTGAGTAGAAAAACACAGATGCTGATGACTTTTAGTCAAGTGGTTCAGAAGACTTGAACTTAGAATGGGAAGATGTTTTAGTTATATCCTAATTTATCTTGCTTACTTTTTCCTTTTTATGTATGCACAAGGACTAAAGTTATATGTCTAACTAAGTCTAAATGTTCCAAGCTGTAAGAAAAATGTGTGCTGGGATATAACTGGCAGTATTTCTTTTTTCTTGGTGGTATGAAAAATAACGATACCTCTTACACTCAAAGGCATCCTAGATTTGATGAGATATAGTTGCTATTCTTTCAACTTGAAAATTAACTGATTGATCATTCTTGGAACACAATGTAGGAACTTCTGTTTAATTGGTGAATGCTTACTGGACATCTAAAGCTAACAATCTGGGCTCCTTATTTACCTGCCTGGTTATTCTAGTCTCTCCATAACTCTGTGTTATGTTCTTGCTAAGTTCCATTTTTCCCCCCAGAACTGCATGGCTCACTCACCAGTCTTGGTTCCCTGTTGCCTTACTACAGATCAAAAC
The DNA here is from genome assembly GCA_027257055.1 of Cephalopachus bancanus. Classification (NCBI taxonomy): domain Eukaryota; kingdom Metazoa; phylum Chordata; class Mammalia; order Primates; family Tarsiidae; genus Cephalopachus; species Cephalopachus bancanus. Next base: position 462,376 of record JAPVLO010000616.1, read on the forward strand.
AAGTACATATGATATTTTATAAACAAGCATATGCTTAGCAGAAGAAACAAAACATCCAGAATGTCCTCTTATTAAAATCAATAAAACGAAGTGTAATCTTATTGTATCCACTCTTCTGTTCCATGACACCTGACTTTCACATGAATTTACTTAATCTTTCAGTCCTAAATATGAATGGACAACCTAAAAATCTGCTATTTCAGGAAAACCAATAGCACAAAAGAAAAGAATAAAGTTGAACAACTAGGGGAAAATGTCCCAAGAAAACAGAAGTAACACTAGAAAAGATTATACTTATCAGTTATATATATCAATTAAAATAAATATAATTGATATTATCAGAAAATTTGAGGTGGCTGCAGTATTCCAAAAGAAAGAATTGCCGGAGTCCAGCTCCACAGAGAGAGTCAGGGCCTGACTGGAGAGAATCGGGACGGCGAAGAAGAAAAGATGAAGACGACAGGAATCCTCTTCCTGGGGAGAGCTCAAGACTCTGCCAATTTTTATTCAATTCTTACAAGCTTATATCGTTTTTTTACTGAACTCCCTACCCACAAAATGTATCCCATGTTACACATTAAATGTTTACATCATGTTTTTTCTTTTGTTTATAGGGAAATTGACCTTTACAAGTTTCATTTTGTTTCTTCCTGCTACCAGGTGGTGTAACAAAATACCAGCTGCCAATTTATCAGCCATGTCCTGTGACCCCTAGGTCACCTGAATCTCTTCCCTTTGCTATTCTATTTCTTTTCCTTTACTAATCTATTTTCTTAATTCTACCCTTATATATACTTTTAGCAGCAATATATTGACTTGTTTTTTCTTTTATATAACCACCCTTATCTTACCCACTATGAATTCTTAATACTATTAATTAAAAAATTTAACTTTCTTAATTCTAATTGCCTTATCTATATTACTTGCTATTTTCTTATCACCTATTTTACATTTTATATTTCTAAACAAAACATGTCTAAATCTACACTTATATATGAAATTAATCTTACTTCTAATCCCAAATGTATTTAATTTTAAACCTACATTAAGTGTGTATAATTTTAAGTTTACCTTAAAACTTAATTATTTCCTATTCCTCATATTTAACTAATACCTACATCTATAATAAACATTTATCTTTTAATTATAACTGCTATTTACTTAATTCTAACCCTTACTTTAATTTTAACCTTCTTTCTAATTAAACTATAATATTTCTTAAATCAAAAGGCATGTCTGTGACTTGTTTTTCCAAAAATACCTGTTTTTGGAGATACTCTGTCTCAGTTTCTCACTTCCTCATCAATCACAACTGTCAATGCTGTTACTTATAAAGGGTGTGAGGAAGTACTTGTTTTTCCTTTTTAGCTAAAGGTTGCAAAATTTGCATTCCCTTGTTCCTTCAGGGGGGAAATTTTTGCTGTTGAGCCCTTTTTACATTTCTATACATAGGTTTACTGCTAATTCCACATCCTTGCACATTCTAGCTAATTCTTTTACTTATCAAGGGAAGTGTTTTTCAAGCCTAAGCACACATTCTTTAAGGCCAAAAGGAGTCCTTCAATAGGATCCATGGGGCTCTGCCTCCAGCATGGCCGCTTCGCACTGGGGCTCTGCTCCCAGTCAGCGTTTTTCCCATTTTCAGGTAACCTCCATTTTACCTCTTTAGGGGTTGCGACTTCCAGCAAAGAATAAGCTTATGAAGGAAAGGAGCAAAGAACAAATTTAAAAAAAAGAAAGAAAGAAACCTTATAAATTAAAAAATAAAATATATTTGTATTTTGAAAAGAACAAAAAACCTAATGAAAATATTGAATAAAAGAGTTAAATAATAGACAACACCGGTAAATGAATCTGGAAGAAAAACTCAAAGTTATTGAATATAGAACCAAAAAAGCAAAAATTAAAAATATGAGAGAAAGGTTGAGATGCAGAGAACAAAAACATAAAATCTAATCTCCACCATATAAAAATATAAAAAGGCAAAAACTTATAAGAGAAAGAAACTGAAAAAATAAAATCCAATTTGAAAACAAAAAAAAAGATAAATATAGCTCAAAACAATACATTTGAGCTGAAGAAAAAAAAATGAGTCTTCAGGCTGCTAGATCCCAACAGGCTGAATTTTAAATTGTTTAAATAAATATATAAAATGTAAAAAAACTTCCTCCAGCTACATGTCAGACAAATTACCAAGCTTATTTTAAAATTTATGGTTTTCCAGGGGGAAAGAGAACAATAAAGTTTACCTAAAGTAAAGTTTATTATATTGGAGTTACATTGTATTACTTTTGGGTTCTGAATGTTAGGCTAAATGGAAAAATGCTTTTAAGATTCAGAGAGAGGAAAATGTGCTGATCCAGTTTCCCTTCTCTCCACTTCTTTGTTCAAGGGAACCTTTTTTTGTTGAGGGTGTCTATGGCGGAGCTAAAATTTTCCACACTGATGTATAGCTGGAGGGAAAATGACATGTAAACAGAAGTCATTAGGTGAAGCTAATAAGAAAGCTCTTTAAAAGAGACTTGCTAATGGTCAGGCGTGGTGGCTTATGCCTACAACCCCAGCACTTTGGGAGGCCACCGTGGGATTGCTTGAGGCCAGGAGTTCAAGACCAGCCTGGGCAACGTAGAGAGATCTCATCTCTATATCAAATTTTTAAAAATAAAATAAAATAATCAGCACAGCTAAGCTGTAAAGAACATTTTTGCCATCCTCCTTTTCTTTCTTCTCCCTGCCTAGATTGTGAAGAGTTTAGAGCAGTCATCTTGGAAAAGAGGAGATCTTGACAGCAAAAGCCACGCACTGAGGATGGGGAACTGTGTAGGTAGAACTTGCTTGTGTTCCTGGTTATAACAGAACTACCACACCAACACTGAATTGCCTACATCCAATATTCATTTTGTTAATTGTAAAATATAGAGGTGAAAACAAAGTATGCGACGTATAAAATGAAAAATCCACACTGGGCATGGTGGCTCACACCTGTAATCCCAATACTTGGGAGGTGGAGGTGAGAGGATTGCCCAAGTCCAGTGGTTCAAGCCCAGCCTGGACAACTTGTTGAAAGCTCATCTCTACAATAAATCAAAAAATTAGCCAGTTGTTGTGGCGCGTACCCATAGTTCCAACTACTTGGGAGGCAGAGGCAGAAGGATCACATTAGCCCAACAGGTCAAGGTTGCAATAGTCATAGCATACCACTGCACTCCAACCTAGGCAACAGAGTGAGACTCTGACTCAGAAGAAAGAAAGAGAGAAGGAAGGAAGGAAGGAAGGAAGGAAGGAAGGAAGGAAGGAAGGAAGGAAGGAAGGAAGGAAGGAAGGAAGGAAGAAAATTCATGCACCTGCCACCCAGCTTAAGAATTAAATTACCATTATCTACAAGTATCACCTGCATGAATAATGTGCCCCTGATCACAACATCCTTCTTCCTTCCCAGAAATATTCAGTATCCTCAATTTATGTCCATTGTTTCCTGGCTTCTTCTAGTTTTATCACATATGTATGTATCCTCTAAATTATATGTATTTTAGTTTTGCCCATTCTTTCACATCATGTAGTATACGTTCTCCTATAACTTGCCTTCTTTTTTTTTTTTTTTTTTTTTTTTTTTTTGAGTCAGAGTCTCACTGTCGCCCAGACTGGAGTGCAGTGGCCGCTCCCGGCCACCGCAGCCTCGACCTGCTGGGTTCCGGCGATCCTTCTGCCTCAGCCTTCCGAGTAGCCGGAATCACAGGCATGCGCTACCACGCCCGGCTGATTTTTTGATTTATTGTAGAGATGAGGTCTCGCTGCCCAGGCGGGTCTCGAACCCGCGGGCTCAGGCAATCCACTCACCTCAGCCTCCCAAAGGCGCGGGATTACAGGCTGAGCCACCGAGCCCGGCTTAACTTGCCTTCTTGAATCAACATATTTTTGAAATTCATTCATGTTAATGCATGCAGGCTGCAGGTAATCTGTGTTTCATATGAATAGACTCCAGTTTGTGTATGTGCTCTACTGCTGATAGAGATGTGGGTTGTGTCCCATTATTTTGTTGTTGCTGTCACTGCTGTTGCTGTTTTGCCTAAGTGCCTCATTTTTGATAATAAATGATCGTGCTCTCAATTCACAATTGCAACGATGTGAAATCAACCTAAATGCCCATCGACTGATCAGTGGAGAATGAAAATGTGGTATATGCACACTATGGAATACTAATCAGCCATTAAAAAGAGTGAAATAAGGTCTTTTGCAGCAACTTGGAATTGGAGAACTTCATCCTAAGTGAACTAACTCAGGAAGAGAAAAACAAACACCGCGTGTTCTCACTTGTAAGTGGAAGCCAAACTAAAGATCAGCAAAGGCAAACTGAGTGACACAACGGACATTGGAGACCCAGAAGAAGGAGGGAGGGAAGGGGCAGAGGGGCAAAAAATAATCTATCGGGTGCAATGTGCACAGGTGAGTGTGGTGGGTACTTCTTTGCCCATCAAGAAAGCCCAGATTTCTTTGCCACTCTACAGTGCAACCATGTAACCAAAAATATCTGTACTCCCTAAAGATATTGAAATAAATAAAAAATTAAAAATGATGGTGCCCTGAGTATTCTTGTACACTTCTGATGCACATATGTAAGCGCTCCTTGATGGTCTATACCTACAGGTGGAATTGCTGATCACTGGATGAGCACATACTCCCCTTTACCAGTAAGGCTCTTTTCCAAAGTGGTTGTTCCAATTTACAGGCACTTCAGCACTAAGAGAGTTCTCAGAATGACACATCCTCTTCAAAACTTGATACTTTCCAACCTTAATTTTTTGCTTATATAGAGCTGTACAGTAGTATATCACTCAGGTTTTATTTTAGATTGCCTTGATTTTAATGAGATTGTGAAGTATTTCATCATTTTGTGGTTCATTTCTCTTTTTGCCTTAGGAGATACCTATGTGTCTTGTCCATTTACCTCTTTGGTTATCTTTCTCTTTTTGATTTTCATATATTCTGAAAACCAATTTTGTCAGTTTCTTATGTTTCAAATGCCTTCTTACAATTTGTGGCTTATCTTTTGCCTCTCTTTATAAAGTGTTTTGATGATGAAATAGCCTCATTTAATATAGTTGATTGCTGTAGCAACCATTTACTTATAGATTGTTCGTTTCATGTCTTGTTTTTAAAAATTACTTCCCAGTGCTGAGTTTACTTTAATGTGTTTATTTTTATTCCTTTCAATCTAGAAACAGGTTTTTGCCCTCAGGATGATGTAGGTATAAAGAAATTTGTTGTTGTTGTTGTTGTTTTCCCTGTATGGATAACCAATTGTCAGAGCACTGTTTATTAAGTGGCATATCTTTTCCCACTAATAGACAATGCATATTCTGTTATGAATCCAATTTCCATTTACGCATGTATCTTTCCGTCATTGCTATTCTCTTCCTGGTGGTCCAACTGTCTATCATTTGGCTTTTACAACATTTTAATTACTATGGATTCATAATAAGTTTTGGAATCTGGCAAAAACAAGTCTCCGTTCTGCCACCCCACAACAGCTCTTCTTCTAGGGTGTTTTGGCTGTTATTATCATCTTGCTCTTTGATAAACATATTATAATAGGCTTTTAAAGTTCCTGAAAGAAAAAAATTGGGAATCTGACTGGAACTGATAGAATCTAAAAATTACTTTAAGGAGCATTGACATCGTCACAATTGTCTTCTATGCATAACCATGAAATAACTCTGTATTTATTTAGTTGTTCTCATACCTGTCGATAAAGTTTATAATTTTCTCCCCAAAGAATTTGTTCATCTTTTGTAATATTTTTCTAGATACTTTGTATTTTTACTGCTAGTGTAAATAACCTTTTAAAAATTATATTTTCTAAATGATTATTGTACAAAAGAATATATCAACTTACTAATAATTCAAATTACATGTAACTTCTTATAACAAAGATCTAGTTATCTTGTTACAAGGATCAAAAGTCAGTGTAGATTAAAGGGACTTGTGGAAATAAAGAAATTTTTTTTCTTCTTTTTTTAAATTTTTTATTTTAAAGATGTCTTCTAGGGTGTTTTTTAAGGTACAGTTCAGGGTTAGGCATACAAATATTCATTATGCAAGTTACCCTTGTTGATGAGGTGTTCCCCCCTGCTCCCCTGGCAGTTTCCCCCTACTGCCAATTCCTTTCTTACAGTATTACAATAGTTGTTCAAAGTCCACTTGTGAGTGAAAACATGTGATACTCAGTTCTTTGTTTCTGTGATAGATCATTCAGTATTATACCTCTAAGTCAACCCAAGTTGCTGCAAAGTTTATAATTTTGTCCTTCTTTATGGCTGCATAATATTCCATTATGTATATGTACCACATTTTTTATCCAGTCCTCTTTCAATGAGCAGTACAGTTGGTTCCATGTTTTTGCTGTTGTAAATAATGCTGCAATAAACATGCATGTGCAACTTTTTCATAGAATGATTTGAACTCCTCCCCAGAAGGAGGATTGCTGGGTCAGGTGGAAGGTTGACCTTTAAATCTTTTAGTAATCACCAAACCATTTTCCACAGATGGTTGTACTAGTTTACATTCCCACCAGCACTGTAGAAGTGTTCCCTTTTCCCCACATCCTCTCCAGTATCTGTTGTTTTTTGAGGTCTTGATGATGGCCATCCTGATTGGAGTTAGGTGGTATCTCAGTGTGTTTTTAATTTGCATTTTCTGATGACTAGTGAGGTTGAGCATTTTTTCATATATCTGTTGGCGGCTCATATGTCTTCTTTTGAGAAGTGTCTATTCATATCTTTTGCCCACTTTGTAATGGGGCTGCTTTTTTATTTTGGGCACGTTTGAGTTCCTTGTTGATCTTAGATGTTAGTCTTTTGTCAGATAAACAGTTGCCAAATAAAATAAAGAATATTTAGATGAAGAATCTTTAATTGGATGAAATAAATTTTGAAATAAATTTTTTCATATTTAACTTAATTTTTAAAATAACTTTTGCCATTTAGAGGGAAAAAATAACAAAATATACCTTAGAATTGTCCTAAAACACAACCCTGCCCCTGCCCATTCATCACACAATATTCCCCAGTATGGGGGCCTTGGGGTAGTCATGGAGAAATAATGTTTGATTCTTAAACTGGTTTCTGTAGCACATCTATGAGCTCCAGTTCATGCTGCCTCAGTGAAGTGTCGAGGTCTTTGGAGGTGGGGTTAGTTCACCTGGTCAAGAGCGTTTTACAGTTCATCTATAACTTCCCTCAACTCAGAAACAGACCATTGTGTGTTTCTCTACTCTTCCCTTAACGGGAATTAGAGAGTCTTCCTTGGATCTAAAGTGACTTATCAGAGTTGTCCCGGACCGGGCCTCAATGTCCTGCTTTTGATACAGCTGTCTCTTCTAGCCCTTACATGTGTGCTGTCTGAGCAAGGCAGCTCTCCGAAGACAAGGTGTCTCCAAAGGGGATGACCTGAAGGCTGTATGCCAACAGCACTCCCAGCACTGGGACCACAGCTCTTCCTGGAAGGGATACCTGAGCAGTGTGCTTCCATGAATGTCACAATATGCCACCATGAGCACACCCTTGGCCTGAGTGGTCACCAAGGAATGGCTATCTGTAGAGGGTATAGTGGGAGCTTGGACATAGGACTAGAGTGTTCACATATATGCATGTGAGGCATGTGGTCATGGGTAGTAAAAGAAAGGAGATGGACCTTGGGATAGGGACAGGGTAAGGGCGAGCTCTTCCTATACAGCCACGTCCCGTCACAGAACTCCAGGAAGTCCAGGAATCCTAAACTTCATCTTCCAGATGTAACTGTCACGGTATAGGTATAGAATGCACTTTTAACTTGATTAATAACTCAAATATTTAGAAATATTGTAGGTAGTCCTTTTTTAAACTCTTGCCTCAGACCCTGCCAATGTTAGGAGTTCGCTCGCCTTCTAGGGTGTGCTTTTGCTGTTTTCCCAGCCTGCCCAGGTATTCCCTCCTCCTCTTCACTGACCAGCTTTATAAATAGCTGAAAACCGCATCTCATGCCTGAAGACACTTACAATGGAAGGTTCCACATACTGAGTAACTCCAGCATGAAACTCATGCTTGTCTACATTTCCAAAATCGGCATGTACCCTCTGTGGGTGCATTTTATACCAAAATGTCCAGTCATAGCCTATAAACGGACACGCAGCAGCCAGACCAGTTCTTTCCAAATGTAAACACCAAAACCCTCCCATGGCTTCCCATTTATAAAATAAATTGAAACACCTTCTTCCCGTAGCCTCTAAACCCTACTTGATGTGCTCTTTGGCTACATTTCCGATGTCTTACTTAAAGTCCTATTACTTTCCCTTATACTAACTGCATTCCAGAAAGCTGGTCTTTTTGCAATTCCCCCAAAATCACTGCTCCTGCCACAGGACCCTTGCACCTGCCATTCCCACTGCCTGGAGTGCTTTTATTCTTGAGCTCACTTTCTGATTTTATTCTAGTTCCTGTTGAAATTTTTCTTCTTCATAAAGATCTTTTCTGACACTTTCTCTAAAATATATCTTTCTAGGTCGTGCATGGTGGCTCAAGCCTGTAATCCCAACACTTTGGGAGGCTGAGGCGAGAGGATTGCCTGAGTCCAGGGATTTGAGACCAGCCTGGGTAACTTGGTGAGACCTCGTCTCTACAATAAATCAAAAAATTAGTTGGGCGTGGTTGGTTCCAGCTACTTGGAAGGCTGAGGCAGAAGGATCGCCTGAGCCCAGCAGGTTGAGGCTGCAAAGGCCGTGAGCATGCCACTGCACTCCAGCCTGGGCGACAGAGTGAGACTCCAACTCAAATTATATATATATATATGTTTTTTTTTTTTTTTTTTTTGAGTTGAAGTCTCACCCTGTCACCCAGACTGGAGTGCAGTGGCCACTCCCGGCCACCGCAGCCTCGACCTACTGGGCTCCGGCAATCCTTCCACCTCAGCCTTCCAAGTAGCCAGAATTACAGGCATGCGCTACCACGCCCGGTTAACTTTTTTGATTTATTGTAGAGACGAGGTCTCGCTGCCCAGGTGGGTCTCGAACCCACGGGCTCAGGCAATCCACTCACCTCAGCCTCCCAAAGGCGCGGGATTACAGGCTGAGCCACCGAGCCCGGCTTATATATGTTTTTCTATGCATTATATTTTTATAGAACTTATCACTATCTCACCTTATATTATATATGTATTTATTCTTGTTTACTGCCAGTATGCCCATCAAAATGTAAGCTCTGTGATGACAGGTACTTTGTTTGTTTCATGTTAGTAACCCCAGAACCTAGAGCATGCCTTAATATGCCTTCATAGAGTAAGTACTCAATAAATACTTACATTTCACCCCTCACCCTAAGGCACAAACATGGCCAGAAAGACACAGAGGTAGTGAGATGCAGGTAACCTGGTATCTACATATCACATGGGAAAATCCCCAGCTATGAAAATAGAACCCCAAAGTATTCTGAACACCCCAACCTAATGCTGAGGTCTCAAACATCTTGATATCCCAAGTCCCTATTGTTGGCAAATAAAGAATCTCTTTCTCTTGGTTTTCATCAAACTCAGGTTGACTACAATGAAAATAATTAGCTTCTGGACTGTTGGGATTGAGAGGGTCAGGAAATACTCTAAAGAGGATCTCTTGGAGTGGAATTGATCTTGGGCATAGGAGCAGGGTCAGAGAATTTTGCTCTGTATCTGGTACTATTCTGCATTGTTTGAATTATTTTGTCTATGTGCTTAAATCACCTTGAAAGTTTAAAAGAAGAGGAAATTTGCAATAAGATGAAATACTGTTTATATTTTCTGGAAAATAACACATACTAAATGTTAAAACCTACCTCTTTCCTCCATTTTTCCCCCTATAAGTAAGGTCACATCTTCATGTCTTTAGCAAAAATGTTCTAACCCTTTTGAAATTCATTTTAGTTAGCAAGTTTCCCACGGAAGTTAGAGACTCCTTTTTCCTTCTCATTGCAAGATCAAATACTATATATTTATGTACTTCCTCTGCTTTTATACCATGACTTCCCAGATTATCTAATCAGAAAATGCAAATATAATCTTCAGTGTTAATTAGAAAGAAAAAAATTTAAACCAGTAATATATTCCAAGTACTTTGCATTTGATACCATGGAACAAAAGACTACAATATTTACTATTAATGAAAGACCTCTACAAATTTACACTAGGTAATTGAACCCCAAAGAAAACAGAGTGAATTAATAATAATTATAAAAATAATTACTTCCTCATGTGAGAGATTATTTATCCTAATATGGCTAATAAACTTAATTCTTAATAACACATCCCATTTTTGCAAAAAAGAATATATGTATTTATGCATGTATATGTATATGTGTGCATGTATATATGCATGTATACATCAGTATGCAAATGAAGATAAAAGCAATAGAAGAGATGCTCATAAAATTGCTGACTACATTACTGCTCAGGAGGGAAATGGAGGTGATAGGGAGAAATAATAAAGGGGGATTTCTGCAATTTACAAACTATAGTTCTCTACATTTGAATTTTAAACAATGATATATATTTCTGGTTCTGTGCAGCATATATAAGTATGTGTGTATACATATATATGCATATAAAATCAAAGACTATGTTTTAGAGTAGTTAAAACTAAAATTTCCCCCAAGAAAATTAAAATTAAAAATTTGTTTAGGATATTGAGAGCTTAGTATTTAAACAAACACCATGGAAAATAATTTTAAGCATTAAAAAAAGCATTTTTTTTTTTTTAGTTGGAGTCTCACTCTGTCGCCCAGACTGGAGTGCAGTGGCCGCTCCCGGCCACCACAGCCTCGACTTCCTGGGCTCCAGCTAACCTTCCGCCTCAGCCTTCCGAGTAGCCGGAATTACAGGCATGTGCTACCACCCCCGACTGATTTTTTGGTTTGTTGTAGAGATGAGGTCTCGCTGCCCAGGCGGGTCTCGAACCCGCGGGCTCAGGCAATCCACTCTCCTCAGCCTCCCAAAGGCGTGGGATTACAGGCTGAGCCACCGAGCCTGGCTTAAAAAAGCATTTTTAAATGAATTAACAATCTTCTAATTCTTCTGTCTTTATACCTAGATTTCTTTTTTATTAATTTTTTTTATTTAAAGATGTGGGGTACAATTCAGGGTTAGGTATATAAATGTTTATCATGCAGGTACCCTTGTTGATGAAGTGTCTCCCCCCTCCCCCCGGCAGTTTCCCACTACTGCCGATCCCGCCCCCGCCCTCTCCTGGCGGTTTCCCACTACCCATGCCCAGATTTCTACATTCACCTAGGCTGTATATGAAGTGTGATATACCCTTATCCCATTCAAACGTTCAAAATAGTAAAAACAATTCTAACTTCTATCATCTCAGGATATCGCAATTCTTAGGCTATGCTTACTCAAGGGAATGTGGGGGGGCTCAATAAGTGATAACCTTATGCCGTTCTGATATATTTGCAACGTATTGACTTTTCAGAATAAAAGGTATCTTTCCTAATTATCTCAGTCTATCTTTCTACGTGGTGGGGAACTTAAAGGGAAATGATAAAAGGGGCTGATTGGTTCCTACCTTCCAAATCCATGGCCTATTTCCTGAAACCTTGCTGATGGGCTCTCGTGTGGAACATTTCCCATCAGTAGCTAGAAATCACCTTTCGGAACCTCCAATGTGCTTCAGAATCTTAGGATGAATAATTAATGCAACTGCACTCACAGACCTTTGTAATGAGCACATATTTTATAAGTAAATAACTAATGTCCAATACCAAATGAATACCAATGGAAAAGAGATTTCTGGGAAGCAGGCTTGGTGTGTTTTGTGTGAAGCCTGAAACTGACACCGATAGGCTAATATTCGCAAACTTCCACTGTGATTAGTTGGTTTTCAGACCCGTTTACTGAATGTGTCAGCTTAATTCTCATACTGGCAAATGAATGCTGTCTGTGGCTCATGAAAGAGAATGGAATTAGCTGTATCGTGTAACCACAGGAAGCCACAAATAATGTTAACTGATCAGCTGACCATAAATTTATTCTTTTCAACTGTTGAATTATGCATTCAATACTCTGCACCTGAAAGCAGTTTTCTTCTCCTTTCCTGTATTATTTGTGTATTTGTGTCAGTCTCTTCCACTTTGTGAATCATTTTTACATTCATAAAGGATATTACATGAATCACAAGTTTATATGTGTATATAAAATTGTTTGGCCTCACATGCCTGTGTGACTGTGAAATATGTTTTTATTTAATTTAATATTTTCTAAAACTCAGACTTTGTATATTCTAATATAAAGGTCTTGTGTTGCACAAAAGTACATAGCTAAAGAAGTATTTCTGGAACTGACCACTTTCTCTGGTAAATACCAGGAAGGAAACCATACTTTCTGATCACCCTGTCATCATAAGGTTAGTATTCCTGACCTTCTCTAGACTATTTTCCAGTAAAACTATTTCAAGCATCCATGAAGGTGTTAACGTTTACCAAGTCACTTAAAATCCAAATTATGTCTCATTTTCCATTTGCTTTGAGAGTCTCAAATGGAGAGGATTCTAACTTGTGTAATAATATTCCATAACATTTTTACGGAAAATATCTATGAAATGTATTGGCCTAAGGCAAAGAAAGACTGTGAGTGAATGTGGAGAGTCTTGCGGAAGGGCTGAGGAAGCTGAGCTCAGTTCTACACAGCCTGGGAGAGCTGCGAGAGTAAACAGACTTCTCTGCCTCTCGGTTTCTTCATGTGTAAATGGGAATAAATATTATTCAAATTAACGTCAGTATAAGGTACATGACACATAGGAAAGTCTCAATACACATTAATCACCTCACACCCTTTTCCCTTCCCTTGTCCAAATACGAGGATCCCATCAAAAACTCCCAGATATCAAAAAATTGGCAAATCTAAACGTGTAAAACTAAGAAGCTTCTGCACAGCAAAAAAAATGATCAACAGAGTGAAGAGGCAACCTATAAAATGAAAGAAAAATATTTGTAAGCCATCGATCTGAGAAGGAATTACTATCCAAGTTATATAAACAACTCAATCACAAGAAAATAAATAATCTGATTTTTTAATGAGAAAAATTATCAAAAGAAGACATACAAATAGCCAACAGGTATAGGAAATTACTTAACATATCATACTCAGAAAAATATACATTAAAACCACAATGAGATATCACCTTACACCTGTTAGGATGGTTACTACCAAAAAGACAAAAAAGTTGGCAAGAATGTAAAGAAAAGGGAACATTTGTACACTGTGTGTGTGAATGTAAATTAGTACAGTCATTATGGAAAGCAGTGATTCCTCAAAAAATTAAAAATAGAGCTACCATACAATCAAGCAATCCCACTTCTGGGTATTTATCTAAAAGTTCTGAAATCAGGATCTTGAAGAGATGTCTGCACTCCCATATTCATTATTCATAATAGCCAAGATATGGAATCAATCTAATCAATAGATGAATGGATAGCAAAAACATGGTATATATACAAATTGTAATACTATTCAGCCTTCAAAAAGAAAAATCCTGCCATTTGCAACAACACGGACAAAACTGGAGGCCATTAGTCTTTTTTTTGAGTTGGGTGGGGTCTCACTCTGTCACCCAGAAATATAGTGGCATGATCATGACTCACTGCAGCCTTGAATTCCTGGGCTCAGGTGATCCTTCTGCTGCAGCCTACCCAGTAGCTGGAACTACAGGCACGTGCTATTATGACCTGTTTTTGTTTTTTGTTTTTTGTTTTTTCCATAGAGACAAGGTCTCACTATGTTACTCAGGCTGGTCCCAAAGTCCCGGGCTCAAGAAATTCTCCCACCTCCCACCTCAGCCTCCCAAAGTACTGGGATTACAGGCGTGAGTCATTCACCTGGCCTGAGTCACTGTACCCAGCCTGGAGGACATTATTCTCAGCAAAATAAACCAGACATAGAAAGACAAATTCCTCATGATCTCACTTATATGTGGAATTTTAAGAAGTTGAACTCATAGAAGCAAATGGTAGAATGGTGTTATCAGGGACTGAGGATGGGGGTGGGAATGGAAGGGATATGGGGATACGCTGGTCAAAGGATATAAAATTTCAGTTAGAAGGAATAAGCTCAAGAGATCAATTGTACAACGTGGTGATTACAGTTGATAACAATGCTATTGCATGCCTTAAAATTGCTGATTGTAGATTTTAAATGTTCTCACCACAAAAAAATGGTAAGAATATTCAGTAATAGCTATGTTCATTAGCTTGATTTAGTCATTCCACAGTGTATTTATCTATCAAAACATCATGCTGTATACCATAAAATAAATACAAGTTTTAATTGTCTATTAAAAAAATAAACGTATGCATCCTCATCAAAAATAAAATACAACTCCCAGATAGCATCTCTCAGAAAGGATTGTTATGAATTCTACAGTGTCAAATCTGAACGCTGAGGCCACCCTGATTCCCCATCTATCTGTACTTTCCCTTCATGACATTTACTACAACCGTAATTGATTACTCTTCTAACTATCTATTATTAAGCAGACTTATCGCCTCCACTAAGCTGTCACTCCATAAGAACCATGACCATTTCTGTCCTCCATCACTGCAGCTTCAGAACTGTAAGGTATTGTCCAGACTTAGACCCTTTTCCTCCACATCTGACTTCTTTCTGCTCCCTCCCTCAGGGAGCAGCTCTGGCCAAGGCTGGTCTCTGCAGGATATGCATATTCCCAGTAATGAGCCTTAGGATACCGGTGGCTGTGTAACACGGAAAGTCATGTAGGCGTTGCCCTTAATCAAGGTAATGTAAACACCATATAGCATTTTGAATAATTAGCTTGCTTGATTATAAAGCTGCTTTGCTGTACCATCCGAGGCTAGGATTTTTCTTCACCAACTGGCCGCCATCGGTGCCTCCTATAAGTTTTAATTAACCAAGACCCATCCCTGCTGGACCCCCCTGGTGACTTCTTTGGAATAGGTAAACATTACACACAAGCCCTCTCAGGTTTGGAATTACTGTGTTAAAAGGACCTAGCACAGATACTATTGCACAGGAAGGCTTAATTAATGCTCATCAAAGAATGAAGACCCAAGCCTTTTTCCCTCTAAAATCAACTGTCTTTTACCTGGATCATGGATGGTCGTTGTAGGCACAGTTCACCATGAAATATATAATCAAATATAATTTTTCTAAAACAAAAAAGCCAGCATGAGTTTTTACCAGTACATAATCAAAATAAAATTCAACATTTCCGTGTGTTCCAGATAGAGTGCTTTCAAATGGTTTATCGCATCATATAACATTGTTGGTCACTTTCAAAAAGTATACCGATTCTACTGCAATTATTCCACAGCCATTCATGTGTGTAGGTTTTGCTGAAAAGATCAATTGGTAACGATCTTTCTATGGAGGAGCATAAACATCATTCTTTGATTTGTTGCTGAAGCTGTTATTTGCAGAGCCTAAGGCTGCTTACGACTTTACTTTAAACTCAGGGTTTGCCTGAAACCTTTACTAAAGAAGGGGAAAAGCATTCATGATTGTTCTTTTTGGCGAGTTGTCTGCCACAGTCTTTATTTATATCAAACCAATTCTAATTCATTAAAAACAAATTGTTTCGAAAACTATAATTGGGATTCTCTAAAAACAAGAAAAGCAAATAAGTAAAATACTGATTGTCACAGAGCCTACAGCAATGTGCATTTTCTTTTAAATGCATTTTCTTTTTAATGCAACTTAAGTGAAAACGCTAAAGGACACACCTAGTCATTTTACAGAGCTGGGAGAGAAACTGCTTGAAAAACCTTGATACAGGCAAAAGAACATTGTAGAATGATGTCTGTTAGAAAAGCAATAGTGTTTCCTTTTCACCACATCCTCTCCAGCATCTGTTATTTTTTGAGTTATTGATAATGGCCATTCTGACTGGAGTTAGGTGGTATCTCAGTGTAGTTTTAATTTGCATCTCCTTGATGATTAGTGAGATTGAACATTTCTTCATGTGTCTGTTGGCCGCTCATATGTCTTCCTTTGTGAAGTGTCTGTTCATATCTTTTGCCCACTTTGTAATGGGGTTGTTTATTTTTTTCTTTTCAGCACGTTTGAGTTCCTTGTAGATCCAAGATGGTAGGCCTTTGTCAGACATGAAGTTGGAAAATACTTTTCCCAGTCTGTGAGCTGTCTTCCTGCTCTCTTGATGGTTTCTTTGGGTTTGCAGAAGCTTGTCAATTTAATGAGATCCCACTTGTCTATCTTATCTCTTATGGCCTGTGCATTTGGGGTTTTGTTCAGGAACTGGATGTCAGTTCCAATTTCCATAAGGGTGTTTCCTACATTTTCTAAGGTTCTTATGGTTTGAGGTTTTACATTTAGGTCTCTGATCCATTTAGAGTAATTTTTGTGTATGGGGATAGGGGTCTTGTTTGAGTCTTCTGCATGTGGTCAGCCAGTTTTCCCAGCACCATTTACTGAATAGGTTCTCCTTTCCCCAGTGGTAGGTGGTGGAGGCTTTGTCGAAGATGAGTTTGTTGAGAAATTGAGGTTTTGCTTCTGGAATCTCAATTCTATTCCATTGGTCTATATGTCTGTTCCTGTACCAATACCAAGCTGTTTTGATTATTGTAGCTTTATAGTAAAGTTTGAAGTCTGGTAATGTGATACCATCTTATACTATACACTGTTGGTGGGAGTGTAAACTAGTGCATTCTCTGTGGAAAGCTGTGTGGCGATTCCTAAAAGCTCTAAATATCAACCTCCCATATGACCCCGCAGTCTCCCTACTGGGAATACACCCTGAAGAACCCAAATCACTCTATAAAAAAGATACCTGCACACATATGTTTATCGCAGCATTGTTCACAATAGCAAGAACCTGAAACCAACCATGCTGTCTATCAAAAGAGGACTGGATTTTAAAATGTGGTACATATACATGATGGAATACTATGCAGCCATAAAAAAAGAACAAAATCATGAATTTCGCAGCAACCTGGATGGAACTAGAGTCTATAATATTGAGTGATCTTTCACTGCAACAAAGATCTGAGTATCACATGTTCTCACTCATAAGTGGACCTTGAACATCTATAGTAATACCGTAAGAAAAGGATCGACAGTGGTGGGAATCTATGGCGGGGGACAGGAAGGGCAAGGGTGGTGGGATTAATGGTAGTCAATATCTCTCTGGGGATTGGGGGGACACCCCTTATCAACAAGGGCGCCTGAACGATGCATATTTATATACCTAACCCCTAACTGTACTCCACAATTTTAAAATAAAAAATATGCTTAATAAAAAAAAAGCAATGGTGAAAACTCTTCAGTAAAAGGAAACCACAGTAGTTAGACTTACCAGAACCAGAAATTAATTTAAGAATGTGAGTGCTCACTTACAGGTTTAATTTTAAACATTCTTTTAAAGCTCTTATTTAGTAGGTCTTTACAATGTGTCAGACACTCTGCTAAATACCTTAGATAACTTTTTAAAATTTAATTCCTAATTTTAAAAATGATTCTACAACGTAAGATAATTATATTTATTCTATATACAAGAAATGAAACCCTGTTAACAAAAGTCACTAAGATCTCAAATTTATCTCTTTCCAAAATTCTAGCTCTTAATTGCTATGCTATATTGCCTATACAATTTTATTAGTTAGACAATTCCAAACTGAGTAGCATTTCAACAAGAAGGCATTTCTTTTTTTTCTCTTTTTAGTGTGTATGTGTGTGTGTGTGTGTGTGTGTGTGTGTGTGTGTGTGTGTGTGTGTGTGTGTCGGGGTCTCATGCTGTCGCCCAGGCTGGAATGCAGTGGCACGATCACAGTTCACCACAGCCTTGATCTCCTGGGCTCAGGTAATCCTTCCGCCTCAGCCTGCCAAGTAACTGGGACTACAGGTGCACGCCACCATGCCCAGCCAATTTTTTAATTTTTTTGTGGAGACGAAGACCTGCTATGTTGCCCAGACTGGTCTTGAACTCCTGGGCTGAAGTGATCCTCTTACCTTGGCCTCCCAAAGTCCTGGGATTACAGTTGTGCGCCAATGGACCTGGCAGGAAAGCAATTTCAAAAGCACAGGTTCAAAAACGTCTGCTTATACATCAAGCAAGTCTGTCATTTACATTCTGAACACAGAAAATCTGAGCAATGTCAGCAGATTCCTGCCATTGTTGTCTTCAACTAGTCCCTAAGGAGAAATTTAACAACCACAGCCAGCATGCTGGCAAAAAACTAGTAGATGTCTCTGAGGTCTCAAGTTCTATCTGGATCTCCAAGGAGACCATGACTAGAATTTCTTCCTCCTAAAAACGATGAGAGGCAAGGGAAAAAATTATGAAGAAAAAGAATAGCTTCTCCTAGAGGCCCGAGACAGAGATGTCAAATTGTGTGACTTTCGGAAGGAGTACAGCTAACAAAAGTCAGCAGAATTCACTGATCCGTTGAATGTGAAAGAACGTTTCTCCTGGTCACTTAGTGTGTGAAATTCTTTAGGCCAGCGGCACAATCCAGCTGGCCCCCTTAGTCCAAGATGACAGCTAATCGCATGAGAAAACTAAATTGCTCCCGGTCTCTGTGATAAGAGAACTATCCTTGGGCCCTAAAAAGCTCAGAGCAGAGAATATTCCTTCCCAATAAGTGAAGAAGAGTAGAGTTGACCAATTCATTCATTACCAGCCCAGGAAAGTGGAAAGTTGTCCTACAAATGGATAACTGAAAAAGAGCCAATATTGGCCAGGCACCGTGGCTCATGCCTTGTAATCCCAGCACTTTGGGAGGCTGAAGCGAGAGGATCACTTGAGGCCAAGAGTTTGAAAAAGAGTTCGTATAAAAGTGGGCAGTTTTAGGAAGGTACATATCCAAACTATGAACAAAAAAAATGAAATGGTGAATGATCTCACTAATAATAAGGACAATTAAAAACTTTTGAACGTTAGATGCCATTTTTTTTACTTATCAAAGTGGTAGAGTTGGCCGCACATGGTGGTTCACACCTATAATCCCAGCACTTTGGGAAGCCAAGGTGAGAGGATTGACTGAGCCCACGGGTTCAAGACCAGCCTGGGCAACTTGGTGAGACCTCATCTTTACAAGAAATCAAAAAATTAGTAGCTGCCTGTAATTCCAGCTACTTGGAAGACTGAGGTGGAAGAATCACCTGAGCCCAGCAGGTTGAGGCTGCGGTGGCCATGAATGTGCCAGTGAGCTCCAGTCTGGGTGACAGAGTAAGACTCCAACTCAAAAAAGCCAAAACAAAACAAAGTGGCAGAGTTGAAAATATTAATGAGTATTGCCAAGAATGTAAAGAAACTATGTTTTCCACGCAATAGAGGGCATAGAAAGTGCTAAAAAGTTTTCAGAAAGTAATCTAGCAATATCTACTAAGAGTGAAACTTTTCAAATATTTTCAAAAGAGAAATTCCACTTTGGGTAATATGCTGGACAGAATATAGGAATATAGGCATAAGGATGTTTTCTGTGTGCTAAAATTGAAATCACTTTGAATATCATCTATAAGATGATTAAGCATACTAGATATGATTAAGCATACTAGGTTACTAGGTTATGTCCACTCCATGAAATATAAACCAGCCAATACAAATGTTTACCTCTATTAATCTAAGCCTCCATGAGAAAAGTTAAGTGTACAACCACATGTACTGAAACACTTTTTTATATAAAAACCTGAGTATGTGTATACATGCTTGATACATTGGTATGGACATGAGCAGTGTAGAATATCACACACTGTACTATTAATGAAGTTGATTTCAAGGAAGATGGAAGCGACAAATATGAGGGAGGACCCAAACCACCCCAGAATTTATTTATTAAAAATAGTGTGTTTATTCTTACATGTTTAAACTTCAGTCACCTTCAAAGTCCTCTCCATTTGATGCAATACACCTATAATTTTCAATATAGAAAATATCTGACCATATATGAATATAGGTAAGATTTAATGTAGGATGTTAAATACTCAAAATCACTGGATTAAAAGGCATTAAATGAACTGAAATAATATATTTCTATAAAGAAAATGAAATATATTCATCATATTCACATAGGTATAAATTCTAGCCACATGCTTTTTTCTTAATGAATGCTAAGTTTTATCCTGTATTTGTTCACTCATTTTTAATCATCTCCACTTTTTTAAATTATAGATATGTGGGATACAAGTCAGGATTAGTTACACAAGCAGGCTTCATGCAGGTGAAGTTTGGACCTCCAACTGACCCTTGCTTCTCCTGGTTTAGAACCAGGTACCCATAGTGACATTATGACCCTCCCTCCCTAGCAGTGTCCATTGACTGTGGATCCTTTTTTTTTTTTTTTTTTGAGTTGGAGTCTCACTCTGTCACCCAGACTGGAGTGCAGTGGCCACTCCCGGCCACCGCAGCCTCAATCTGCTAGGCTCCGGTGATCCTTCCGCCTCAGCCTACCCTCTTTTGTGCTCGTGTGATTAATGTTCAGCTCCGAAAAAAGTTAAATTGTTAAGTGGCCACAAGACGAACAAAGTGAAAGAATTCTAAATCTAGGAGCTGTGTTTGCACTCTCTAAAAACTCTTCCTTTCACTTAATTTTCTGTTACCTTTAGGAGAAATTACATTAAATATTAAAATGAAGTATTACTCCCACTCCCTTTACTCCCAAAAGGCTCTCATTTTCTCCTGAACACTCGAAGAAAAAGTAGAGGTTTTCAATTGACAGAAAGAATTGTTGGATCAGTGTTAAGCTGTTGGAGATAATATCGTTTCTAGTTCTCTTAAGAAAGCTGAACAAGGAGAGACATCCTGGAGGATCAGGTCAGAGGCAACTGCAATACGGCATGTAGAAAGCGAAGCAGCAAACCCTGGATGTGTTGCTTCCCCTGTGCTTTGAAGGGTGCAGGTTTCCTGGGTTAAGGAAATTGAAATCTGTGTAGACACATGCATAGTGATCATATTCAATCACCCCAGTAAATCTAGAAAAAATAAAAAGGGAAACAGTTAAACATATGAGTCTTCATTCCACCCTTCCACCATCTTCAACTTATTTGAACCCATTTAAATGAAACCTGCCTTCACTCACTCCCAAGAAATTAGCTTCCAGTAATTAAAAAATGATAGATTCAGATCAGGCACAGTGGCTCATAGCTGTAATCCCAGCACTTTGGGAGGTCAAGGTGGGAGGATCACTCAAACCCAGGAGTTGGAGACCTGCCTGGGCAACATAGCCAGACCTCATCTCTACAAAAAAATTAAAAAATTAACCAGGCTTGGTGGCACATGCCTGTAGTCCCAGTACTCTGGAGGCTGAGACGGAAAGATCACCTGAGCTCAGGAGGTGGAAGCTGCAGTGAGTACTTCATTTCTTTCTACACCTGATAGGTTCTAGTCACCTACTAACCAAATGTTTGGTTCTTGAATTTTTCCTTTTTTTATTCTGATAACTCCCCCATTCAATTGTCTCAGCACCTTTTGCTTGCTCTAACGTTCTGATTCAAAAGCTATACTCTAGGTTGAGACACTTCCAAAGTTCAGAGACCACCAGATATCCCATATAATAAAATGTGAAATATGGACAATTCTCAGATTCCAAACGTTACATTGTGTCAGTATGCTACAGCTTTTCTTTTTTTTTTTTTTTTTTTTTTTTGGTGGGGGGAACTATGCATGAAATTTAATTGAATTCATAACTTATTTGTAGAAAATGACATTTATGATGCTGTTACAGCTTTCCATATTGTTTTAACTTATCCATGTATCACAATATGCATATATTTCTGTAATATTTTCTCACTTGCATATAGTTCATTCAAGTAATGCTGTACAACCAGATAAATATCATTTCCTTTAGATTGTAAGGTCTTAAAGGAGAAAAAAATATTTATACTATAAGTCCCCAGATCATTATGTTCTTACTGAATAAATATGATAATGATATATATACATATATGTCATTTCTTTTACTTTTAGAAGTAAAATATTAACTCTATATTATATATAATTGTTACTATTTATACTTTTGGTTTATTAAAACTGAATGAATATTTATACTCCTGTCTTAAGGAAGTCTTGTACTAAATGGCATATTTACGTAATAGAGAGTAGTTTAACTATCCAATAGTAATTTTTAGAAAATTCTAGTAAGGTTATGAGTTTGTTTTTTTTTTTTTTAGATATTAGGTCTTGCTATGTTGCCTAATAGCTGGTCTCAAATTCCTGGGCTCAAGCGATCCTTCTGCCTCAGTCTTCCAAAATGCTGGGATTACAGACATGAGCCACCACACCTGGCTGACAATGAGATTTTTTTAAAAAGAAATTTAAACAACAGGAACAGTTTAAATCCATTATCGTTTCCAAATATAGGCATTCAAGCATGGACTTTTCTCTGCAATCATACAAACCAAAATCTTCTCAAGAGAACATTAGAAGAAATTTCTAGTAAAATCTTTCCACAAACTAAGATCTTTTCTTTCTATTATCATACATGTGTTTACTTATCCAATACTTACCATTTACTAAGTGTCTATGAAATCAGACAGGTCTGGGTTTAAATCCCTGCCCACTAACTATTAGCTGCATAATATCTGAGAGAGTCTTTCTATAGTTTGAAGTGTGCAAGACTTACTTTTCTCCTCTATAAAATAGCAATAATAATAATACCCAGAACAAAGAATGATTGTGAGGAACTAAACATTCAGTACTGCAATTGTCAGGGTATCTAGCACTTAGTAAGTGTTCAATAAACATTTGATTCTTTATTATTATTATAATTATTATTGTTATTGTTTCATTGCTCTATCTTGAAGATTTCCTATTCCATAACATGATGAGAGAATAATGGAGAAGAAAACAGAAAAAAATTCATGCCAGGAAACAAATTATGCAGGGATAGAAAAAAGCATAGTAAAATTTTGTTTAAAAGAAAAACTTGCCAGGTGTGGTGGCTCACACCTGTAATCCCAGCACTTTGGGACACCGAGGTAAGAGGGTTGCCTGAGTCTAGGGGTTCAAGACCAGCCTGGGCAACTTGGTGAGACCTTATCTCTACAATGAATCAAAAAAGTAGCCAAGCGTGGTGGCACACACCTATAGTTCCAGCTACTTGGAAGACTGAGGTGGAAGGATCTCTTGAGCCCAGCAGGCTGAGGCCACAGTGGCCATGAGTGTGCTGCTGCTCTCCAGCCTGGGCGACAGTGAGACTCTGACTCAAAAAAAATAAAAATTAAAAATAAAAATTGGTTATTTCAACCATGCTCTCGACAGGAGTTTGATGGTGATCATTTCAGCACAGGGCTTTCAGGTGAATGTCTAAGGAACATATATTATTTTAATTTAACTAAAAATTATTACTAGAGATTGAAGTGTGTTTGTGTCTGTGTGTGTAAGAGAATGATATATATATTACATGTATACATAAAATGTGCTGGTTATGGAAATACATATTATGTTTGCATATATATCTGATATAAAATGCCCAGTCTGAGTAGGAGACCATTTATATTGTTGCTGAAATTTACAAGCCTGACTTGTGTTCTCAGCTGGGCAGAAGGGCAAAGATTTTTGTAAAAGTGCTCTAAAGAATAACTTGATTTATGGCCGAGTATGTGGTCGATCTTAGAATATGTTCCATGTGGTGATGAGTAAAATGTGTATTCTGTGGTCTTTGGATGGAGTGTTCTGTAAGTATCAATTAAGTCCATTTGGTCCAAGGTCTCATTGAGGTTCCGGATCTCCTTGCTGATTTTTTGTCCTGTTGATCTGTCTAGGGTTGTGAGTGGGGTATTAAAGTCCCCAGTTATGATAGTGGTAGAGTCAATATCTTTCTTTAGTTTTCCAAGAAGTTGCTTTAAGAAGGTTGGTGCACCTATGTTGGGTGCATATATGTTTAGGATAGATATTTCTTGTTGATGGATTGAACCTTTTATCATTATGTAGTGACCTTCTGTATCTTTTTTGATTTGACCACATGTAGAAGATTGAAACAGGACCCCTATCTATCCCCATGCACAAAGGTTAACTCCAAATGGATCAGAGACCTAAATGTAAAACCTCAAACCATAAGAACATTAGAAAAGGAAGGAAATACTCTCATGGAAATCGGAACGGGCATCCAATTCCTGTACAAAACCCGAAACCCACAGGACTTAAGAGAGAAGATAGACAAATGGGACCTTATTAAACTGACAAGCTTCTGCAAAGCCAAAGAAACCATCAAGAGAGTAGGGAGACAGCCTACAGACTGGGAAAAAGTATTTGCCAACTCTAGGTCTGACAAAGGCTTAACATCCTGGATCTACAAGGAACTGAAACGTACTGAAAAGAAGAAAACAAGCAACCCCATTATAAAATGGGCAAAAGATATGAACAGACACTTCACAAAAGAAGACATTCGAGCAGCCAACAAACACATGAAGAAATGCTCAACCTCACTAATCATCGGGGAGATGCAAATCAAAACCACACTGAGATATCACCTAACTCCAGTCAGAATGGCAATTATCAACAACTCAAAAAATAACAACTGCTGGAGAGGCTGTGGTGAAAAGGGAACACTTCTACACTGTTGGTGGGAGTGTAAGCTAGTGCAACCTCTGTGGAAAGCAGTGTGGCGATTCCTGAAAGCTCTAAATATTGACCTTCCTTATGACTCTGCAATCCCCCTACTGGGAATATACCCTGAAGAACACAAATCACTCTATAAAAAAGATACCTGTACACGTATGTTTATCGCAGCATTATTCACAATAGCAAGAACCTGGAAACAACCATGCTGCCCATCAAAAGAGGACTGGATTAAAAAAATGTGGTACATATACACGATGGAATACTACGCAGCCATGAAAAAGAACAAAATCATGGATTTCGCAGCTACCTGGATGGAACTAGAGTCTATAATACTGAGTGACCTCTCACAGAAACAAAGATCAGAATATCACATGTTTTCACTCATATAATGGACCTTGAACATCCAATGTAATACTATAAGAAAATGACTGATGGTACTGGGAAATTATGGGGGGGGGATGGGATTAACAGTAGCTAATATCTATCTGGGACTGGGAAAACACCTCTTATCAATAGGGTGCCTGAATGAAACGTAATTGTACACCTAACCCTTAACTGTACCCTACAAAACGATAATAAAAAATACTGATTATAAAAAAAAAAAAGAATAACTTAAGAGTCAAATAATCATCAAAGAAAATCTTCAAGGGTCTTTAAAAGCCAATATCTTCACACTGTAAAGCATGGCAGAAAAAAAAATCTGATGTAGCAAAAACCACCTTCTTCTTTTTGTTCCGCCAGAATAAGTTACAGTGGCTTGCTGGATTGAGTTTTTGATCAGATATGTAATATTGTGGAACATGTAAAGCTATTGCATTTGTTGCCTTATTTTAATGGGCAGAGTACACTCTCTTAAGTCAGTTGCCTCTGTTCATATCTAGCCCCAACACCGCCCTGACGGTGAGATCTGGAACAGCTGATCGGACCTCTTTAAGCCTGTGCTCTCTCATCTGCAAAAAGGGATATTGATGGTGCCTATGGCACAGCATTGTATCAGAATGTGTGGTAGGTAGAATAATGACACCACCACTCCCCTCCAAAGATGTCCACATCTCAATCTCAAGAACATGCAACTATGCTACTTTATAAGACAAAGGGACTCTCCAGATGTGAGGACATCATAGATGTTGCATTGTAGATGTAATTAAGTTAAGAACCTTGAGACAGAAAAAGTATTTGGAGTTTGTTGTTGTAATTGTTTGGCTTGTTTGTTTCAAGGGAGAGGGTCTCCCTCTTTCACTCAGGCTGGAGCACAGTGGCACAATCATGACTCTGCCGCCTCAAACTCCTGGGCTCAAGCTATCCTCGCACCTTAGCCTCCCAAGTAGCTGGAACTACAGCGTTCACCACCATGTCTGGCTAGTTTTTTTTAATGTCTTGTAGAAATGAGGTCTCACTGTGTCGCCCAGGCTGGTCTTGAACTCCTGGGCTCAAGGGATATTGATGGTGCCTATGGCACAGCATTGTATCAGAATGTGTGGTAGGTAGAATAATGACACCACCACTCCTCCAAGATGTCAATCTCAATCTCAAGAACATGCGACTATGCTACTTTATAAGACAAAGGGACTCTCCAGATGTGAGGACATCCTCCCGTCTCGGCCTCCCAATACGCTGGGATTACAGGTGTAAGCCACCGAGCCCCACCAGAAAAAGTATTTTTTATTATCCAGGTGGATCCAATATAACCACAAGGTTCCTTTAAAGAACTGGATGAGGAGATATGATGATGGAATCGGAGGAGAGAGTGATGTGATTGCTGGTTTTAAAGGAACCACAAGAGGCCACGACACGAGTCCAGGAATGCTGGCAGCCTTTAACAACCGAAAACGCCAGGAAAACAGATTCTCCCCTAGAGCTTCCAGAGGGAACATAATCCTGATAACAACTTAATTTTAGCCCAGTGAAACCTCTTTGGACTTTTAAGCTTCAGAACTATAAGATAATACATTTGTGGTAATTAGCTTGCAGGGCCATAAGAAGAAAATCTGAGCTTGAATGAGAAAATAAATAGATGCAAAATGTGTAATCCGGTGCCTGACGCATTGAAGCGCTCAATACATGCTGTTCACTTGATAATGATGGGTGAGGATGATGATGTGTGCATGTTTTAGTTCTGATAATACTTTCTGGAAATTTTCGTCTACTGAAGTTGAACTGCATGAAAATTCCAACATGCAATTATTTTTAACCTGAAAAAATGATCATTTCATGTGGTCCAGCCTAAGATATGCAAGCCTACTGATAGCTCATTGGAATAAAAACATCAGAGGTGGATATCTATCCCTCAAAGCTCATCTTAGTGACCCCTCTTCAATTCCAATACCTCATGAGGTTGTCACCAGGATTGAATGAGATAATGTGTGAAAGTAACGAGAGTCCTCCCAGTAAGCCCGAATGCTTGTTAGCCGTGATCATGCTCTTCAACTTGAGTCCCAGGGGAGCAGGGATGCCCTGTTTTCTTCACTGCTATAACTTCTGCTCCCTCGATAGCACCTGGCATATTTTCAAATTAATTATTTATAAAAGAATTTGAACTAAAAAAAATCTTTGCCATTTTCTGTAGTACCTATCCAATATGACTTTTTGTTAGAATTGTCAAGCATTCATTTAAAAACGTTTGTTATATCTGACAAAGACCTAATAACCAGGATATATGAGGAAATCAAATGTGCGAAAAGGGAAAAAAAAAAACAGACCTGTTAAAAAGTGAGAAAAAGATATAAATACACACGTCTCAAAAGAAGATATACGAGCAGCCAACAGATCCATGAAAAAAATGCTCAGCCTCATTAGTCATCAAAGTAATGCAAATTAAAACCACACTGAGATACCACCTAACTCCAGTCAGGAAGGTCATCATCAATAACACAAAAAACAACAGATGCTGGAGAGGATGCAGGGAAAAGGAACACTTCTACACTGTTGGTGGAAGTGTAAACTAGTACAACCTCTGTGGAAAACAGTGCAGTTATTTCTAAAAGATCTAAAAATCGACCTTCCATATGACCCTGCAATCCCCCTACTGGGAATATACCCAGAGGAACTCAAATCATTCTATAAAAAAGGTACCAGCCCACACATATTTATTGCAGCACTATCCACATAGCAAAAACCTGGAACCAACCGTGCCACCCATCAAAAATGGACTGGATAAAAAAAAATGTGGTACATATACATGATGGAATATTTCACAGTCATAAAGGACAAAATTACAGACTTTGCGACAACCTGAATGGATTTAGAATAAATCATACTCAATGATCTAACACAGAAAAAAGGAACTGAGTACTGCATTTTCTCACTCATAAGTGGACCCTGAACATCTATCATAGTACTATAGAAAAGGGATTGGCAGCCAGGCACAGTGGTTCACGCCTATAATCCCAGCACTTTGGGAGGCCGAGGTGACAGAATTGCCTGAGCCTACGGGTTCAAGACCAGCCTGGGTAACTTGGCGAGACCTCATCTCTACAGTAAATAAAAAAAAAAAAAATTAGCTGGGCATGGTGGCGCATACTGTGGTTCCATCTACTTGGAAAGCTGAGGCAGAAGGATCACCTGAGCCCAGCAGGGCTCTTCACTTCAGCCTGGGCAACAGAGAGAGACTTCGACTCAAAAAAAAAAAGGATTGGCAGTAGCGGGAAACTGCGGGGAAATGCACATAACATCAATAAGGGTACCTGATCTCAAACCAGGTGAAGTGGGAACCAATCTTTACCTGTACGATGACCACTTGTATACCTAATCCTGCATTGTACCCCATATCTTTAAAATAAAAAATAATAAAATAAAAATAAATTTGTCATATTAAAACTATTGCTTGGGTTTTATTCTGGTAAAAGTTCTGGTTTTCTTTTGTATCATGATTTTTTTTCCTTCTGTAGCTTACTCTTTTTTTTTGCAGTGCCCAACTTTAGAGGCTTAAGAAAAAATTGTTTTCACTGACTGCCTGAAACGAGCAACAATACCTTTTAGCAAAGTTATCACTTTCTGCCTCTCTCCTGGGTAAATGAAATAGAGTAACTCACATCTGCTTTGTTCATTGCGGGCAGTGTGAAACTGAAGTAAAAATGTAAAGCCACCAGAAATATGGCGAGTGTTATTGCCCACCAAATATACGTGTGCTCCCCCAACTCCCTCACATTTTCCTGCCCCCCTTTTATTAGGCAAAGCCACATGACCTGTTAGGATCCATGGTCCATGAGAAAAAAAAATGATGTGTGCTCCTTCCTTCTCAAAGCCTTCAAAAACCTATGTGGGCTGGGCATAGCAGCTCACACCTATAATCCCAGCACTTTGAAGGCCAAAGAGAGAAGATTGCTTGACCCCAGGAGTTTGAGGCCAGGCTGGGCAACAGAGTGAGACCTCATCTCTACAAAAAAAAAAAAAAAAATCAGACTATTAGTCAGGCATGATGATGCACACCTATAATCTCAACTACTCAGGAGACTGAGGCAGGAGGATCGCCTGAGCCCAGGAGGTCGAGGTTGCAGTGAGCCATGATCATGCCACTGCCATCCAGCCTGGGTGACAGAGTAAGAGCCTGGCTCAAAAATATGGAAAAAGAAAATGAGACAAAAAGAAAAAAGCCAACATGGGATATTTTAAACTCTCTGCCATTGTCAAAGAGGTGTTTCCAATACTACAACTATAAGAAGCAGAGGCTGTTGCAGCCTATGTTTCTTCATGGCTGTGAGGAGAAAATCCCCACAGCCCACGTTAGACTCGTAGCATAAAGGAGAATAAACTGTGGAGATGTGTTAAGCCACTGAGATTTTGAAATTGTCACTGAAGCTCAGCCTCTTCTACACTAAAAAAATATATATATTTAGTAATGTAATGATCCTGATCATAGATTGCTTCATAATTAGTTATCCTTACCTTCTAAAAACAATTATTATCAAAATAACTTTTAAAAAATTAGTTCGAAGAGAAGATCAGGGACATAATAAAATAGTAAGAAACAAAGAAACTAAAGCATTCGCTATGGTAGAACAGCCATCAGAAATACAGTTAGACAAAAATTGAGATTTATGCTACGGGTTTAAAACACACGTAGAAAGAGAAGCAATATTCTAGGTTTTATAACACCAGAGAACAGACACCAACATTAATGGATATTGTATGTTATTATGCACAATTATTGCTTGTATTAGAATTCTAGACAGATGTTCACCAGCTGACAACATAACTCTTCGAGAATTTCAAACAGAGAGAGACCATCTGAGATATGAAACTGAAATCGCATTCTACATCAGTGGTTCTCCAACTTCTGTGTGATGAAGAATCACACTGGGATCTGGTGCGACATGGAGATCCCTGAGCCGT
Source organism: Cephalopachus bancanus (assembly GCA_027257055.1). Classification (NCBI taxonomy): domain Eukaryota; kingdom Metazoa; phylum Chordata; class Mammalia; order Primates; family Tarsiidae; genus Cephalopachus; species Cephalopachus bancanus. The sequence continues at coordinate 492,254 of JAPVLO010000616.1, forward strand.
GGCCCCGTCACTCTGGGATGCCATGTCTAGGGAGATACCCACAGACTGGCAAGCTTAGCAAGCATCCAGATGCTTCTGATGCCAATGGCCCATGCATCACACTTTTATAAAAAGTACCCTTTATATGGAGCCAGTTAGTAACTGGCTCTCACATAGATGCCCAACACTATCCCCATATGTACTCCAGGAACTGCCTTTCCCGAAATTTGTTTTGTCAGAGTTGATTCTAATATTACAGTGGAGATTTTTCTCCATCCTACTTTATATATATATATATACATATATGTGTGTGTGTGTGTGTATTATATATATATTATATATGTAATGGAAGGTTTTTCTACACTTATATTGATATTCAAATAATTCCTTCAGTAGCTTGAATGCTTATTTGGTCAAAAATAATTTTAAAATGTTTGTATAAGTATGTATTTCTGTAAGGATGCATTATTTTCTTTTTTTTACAACAAATATGTATTTATTTATTTATTATAATCAATATTTTTATTATGATATTTTGGGGTACAGTTAAGAATTAGGTATACAAATATGCTTCATTCAGGCACCCTTGTTGATAAGAGGTGTCTCCCCATCCCCAGACAGATATTGACTACCGTTAATCCCATCTCCCTTCCCCTCTCCCCCCATAGTTTCCCACCACTGTCAGTCATTTTCTTACGGTATTATGTTGGATTTCAAGGTCCACTATATGAGGGATGCATTATTTTAATTTGGTCCATCAGTGATGTCATATTTACATACAGATTTCTTTTTTTTTTCTTTTTTTTTTTTGAGTTGGAGTCAGATTTCTTTATCACCTTTTAAATTAGAACACTTTTAAGTGGGCCCTGATCACTGGTCACATGAGCACAAAGGTGGTAGCGACAGTTGCTGAACACCGATAGAGGAGGGAAGGAGGAAGAAGAGTTAAGGGACACAGCCACACACTGGGTACCAGGGCCACACCTGGGGAAGAGAGGGCCTGCTAGAAGCCCAAACAGCACCTGCCCGCCATTTACTTATGTAGCAAATCCTCACACGTACCCCACAAGTCTAAAATAAAATTGAAAAAATAAATAAATAAATTAGAATCAGCAAACGTGGTTTTAAAAAGTAAATGAGACACTGTATGTAAGAAGAGTGCTTAGAATACAGCCTCAATAATGTTAAATAATTATCCACTAGAACATAAGTTTCCTGAAAACAGAAACTTCCTGTGTTTTATTCATTGCCCTAACCTCTGTTCCAACACACAGAGGCTATCTGATAAATATCTGCGGAATGATGGATAGATGGATGGGTAGATAGAAAGATGGATGGACGGAAGGACGAATGGATGGAGGAGCTCAGGGCCATGGCAATTGTTATTACTATCACCTTCTGAGGTTTACACCATTCAATAGCTGAAGGGTTAAAGCCTCATACCCAATGATATTTTTAGATTAAGTTTTACCACCTGTCTTCCTTTCCTTGCCTTCACCCTCAAATCCTCCCCACCCTCAGCTCAGACATCAAGTCCTGCTAATCCATAATTCTACAAGGGCAGTGTCTCAAGGTTGTCTCTGTCCTTACGTGGAAAAACTCTATTGCTTGACCCCAAGATGTTGCTCAGTAGTACAGGATGCAGGCTGAAGCTGAGGTGGAATCCATGAGGTCCTGCGATCATTATATTCTAGCCATTGCAAGAAACGTCACAGTCTCCAGTGGTAAATCATCTGTAAACTCAGAGCTGGGCGACATACAAGGAGCTCCTTAGACCATGAGCGAACAGCATCTTGCCCCAGTGACAGCTGCCACAACCCAAGATGACATCTGAGTGTGTCAACGAACGTCTCTGTGCTGAGGAGAGAATTATAACCTTCTGAGGAAGAGAAAATATTAGCCTACATCTCTTCCAATCTCCTAAAAATGCCAGGCAGCTGGATTTTTGTGTGAAAAAATATATAAAGCCTTCAAAAATCTTATCAAACGCATACTCTCAACTATTGCACTACATTGTTCTGACAAAGAAATGTTGCCTTGTAACACAAGTTGCAACACATCTGCTAGTAATTATTACGATGATTTTATTCCCTAATTTTGAATAATAGCTGTGTTCCTACCTTTTAAACCACACAGACATACATTGTACATGACATTAATGTTACATTTGTTTCTCATTATACGCGTTTCTCATTAACAACTAATTAGTCTTGATTTTTCCCCTTAAATTATGTAGTATTAAAAGAAATAGACCTTAAAAAATGTCAACAGCAGTCAGAGTTAAGTCAATATTAAAGAAACAAACAGTTCTGGCCTATAGTTAACCTTACAAGCAAAAGTAAAAATTGGCCGCTCAAATTCCATGTCTAAATTAACCAAAAAAGAGTGTGAAAAAAAAAAAAGTATGTTTTACGCTACGTAATTTTTTGTGGACAAAAAAAAAAAAAAGGATTAGCTATGCTGCAATTGGAATGAAGCAGGATTACTTTAGATCTGAGCCACCAATGTTTTTATTCCTGTCTCCTTTCCTCACAGAGACCTCAACGACATATGTTTCTGGAACAAAAAGACAAAAACTTGACTTTCAATAAATTATGTTACGTTGAAAAGAAAAAAAAATGTAATGCTCAAAATGTTGTTTTTAACATCTGAAAAATCAACTGCCAAGTTAAAACATCCTAATGAAGTCAGACAATTCTGAACAATATGCTGGTATGATAAAATTGGAGGAAAAAAATGTTTCATTTTCTTTCCTTTGTTATAAATTCAAAAATGTGTCACCTGTTAAGGGGAAAAAAGTTATAAAATGTATCCAGTCTTTAACACCTAGACTTGACTGCACCGAATTGAAAAATATAAAAGAATCCTAATGATGCCATGTCGACTTCACTAGTAATTTTAAGTCTTAAAATCCCCCTCATTATTTGACTGGAAGCAGAAAATTTCTAATTGCTTCCCCGGCTAGCAGCACTGCATCCTGGGAAGATGTGCCCACAGTTGTAAGGCTTCCTGCAGTGTGAGAAGGTAGAAGTCTGACGTGTCCCCAGCTTTACCCTGCCCGTCAAGGGTTCAAAGTAAAATAGTCCTGACATTGACCTCTCAAAGACCCACCAGCTGAAACAGCCTTAACAAGGTATTAACACTGCAACACGCTTCATAAACTGTTGCCAGCTGGCGGGGTGAGGCGTGGAGATAGAGGCTGAAGAAAAGAAAGAAGTCATTTCACAGCTGAAAGGGACAGGCGAGACAATAGAAAATTAAAGGATACAAATTTAGAGGAGTTTCCCAGTGTAACTGTTTCCTTAGGGACAATGTCTAACACAGAAGAAAGGTCAAGTAACACTCACACCACTGGAACTGTTTTTGTATTTTCCCTTTCCCTGAATTTCAATTTGGATTTGGAAAAATATAAAAGTCTCAGAAAAATTAAAACGTCTTTAAGAATGAGCCCCAGTTGTTTTATAAGAGGGAGGAGGAAAAGGAGGAGAGAAACGACCATTCACACCCTCAGGAAGCTGAAGCAGTCCTAATTCTAGCCGTGACCTGAATTGCTGTTTCTCAAACTTGCGTGTGCAAAAAAAAAAAATCACCCGGAGATCTTGCTGAAACGCAGCTCTGATTCAGTGGGTCTGAGATGGGCCTGCGATTCTATATTTCTAAAAAGGCCCCAGTGCTGTCGGGGCAGCTGGTCCTTGAACCACGCTCTGCACAGCCGTGACCCGGATTCCACTGCAGATCAGCAGAGGCGCCCAGTCGAGGGAGGCGTTCAAAGAGAAACCGTTCATCCATCTGTTGTGCTCTGAGGTGTTGAAAGGAGGCCTAACCCTTGGCTTAACTTTGTAATTTCTCAATTTTTTCTCTTTTGTATACTCTGAGTCATATTTAATTTGTGTTTCCTGGCCACATTCCATGGGAACCATGGAGTATTTGATCACTGGCATTTGAGTATCAATTCCCCTATGTCCTATCTACTATGTATATTAGTTATTTAATTATTGATGAAACATTCAAAACATATCTCCTAACATAGGCAGGAAGAAGCCAGTTTCCATCTGAATGATTAGTTCCCTCCCCTAAAGGAAATAATAGGATGAAATTGGTTAGTAACAGTGAGGAAACTGTGGGGAACAGGGTAAGACAAAGGCGATGTCCGAGTGAATCCAAGCCTTTTCTCTGGGAATAAACAAACATCCAAATAGGTATTTGATAGGAAGTGGTAGAAAACTGGCAATCTGTCACCTAAATTGGTTTCTCAACCAGTTACTTTGGTTTCATGTGGTCACGAAAACTGTAAGAAAGTTAAGTTGGAAATAAGCTACTATTATTTTCGCCTCTTTGATTGTTGGCAAAGTTAAAGAGCTCACAGGGATATTCAAAAAAAGTTGGTAAGAAAAGTCTAAGTCGGGCATAGTGGGAGGTCGAGGCAGGAGGATTGCTTGAGCCCAGGAATTTTGAGACTAGAGTGAGCAACATGGCAAGACCTCATGTCTACAAAAATAAAAATAAATTAACCAGGCATAGTGGCACACACCTGTAGTCCCAGCTAGTTGGGAGGCTGAAGCAGAAGAAGGATTACCTGAGCACAGGAGGTCAAGGCTACGGTGAGCCGTGATCGTGTGCCACTACATTCCAGCCTGGGCAACAGAGTGAGACCTGACTCAAAAAAAAAAAAAAAAATTCCAAAACGTACAATAGGTTATCCAAAGTAAAAAGTACATAATAATGCAAGGACTATATAACAAGGGAGGAAAAATAATTTATCTTCATCACATAACTCAGGCAATCAAATTCTGTGAATTTTAACAAGAAAAAATATTTTTGAACAGCATGGCACTCAGAAGGGTAACTGAGCTTCCTTCCACCAAACTCAGTGACACCAGAGCGTCAAAAGAATATCTCATTAACACCCTAGCACCGTGAAGAGCTTCTGTATTCATAAATGTGGAGAGTCACAGTCACAGGACACTGTTTCACGTCTGCTTTCTTTTTCCCAAAACCACAGTTTAAAATACCATCACAAACGGACGACCCAAAGTCTAGATGCAAAGTTACACCTACTTTTGAGTAAACAAATAACTTGTCAAACTAAATCTAATTAACGATATTAACGCCAAAGAGATTTATTGGAAGTGTCTTTCTCTGGGAAGTGAGCTAACGTTCTGCAAAAGGTAACGCAGCAGAATAAAAGATATATTTAGGATGAAAGAACTCGTTTTTTTCTCTTCTTACTTCTACTGTTTTACTGAAAAAGAATAGTCCAGGGTTGGAGGGGAGGGGGAAGGGGACTGCGGAGGGGACCCTGAAGAACTGTAAGCTAACTTTAGTCTTACAGTGACATCTAGTGGTAGCACAGGATAACACTAGTTCATCTATTCCTATTAAGTGTAAAAATAGAAATTGCGGCATTAAAAATGAGAAGTTATTTCCATGAGGCTCTTCCATCTCTGTGTAAGCTCACAAAGATCCTTCCTGAATTTTCCTACCATCCTGTACATTCCTTGGGAGGTTTGATGTTGTACTGTTAAATACTGGATCACCAGCTCGTCTGTCTCACCAGCATGACATGAAAAAATACTAGATCAAGGCTAGTGTTTGCCTATTCCGGTTCCTCCCCAGTTCTTAAGATATGAATGTATAAATACGTGATTCAAAACACGTACCAGATCTACATATGAGCACATTTTTTTAAACACACTCCTGCACAAGCCTGCCTCCCAGCAATCTATCTCATTTTGCTTTCTCCCTCCTACAGAGCAACTAAGGGCAATACCCTTAGTCCGTCTCTACCCAGTCTTTCCATCCTTGACTCCACACTTTTACAGATGTTCGGGTCGTGAGATTTGAATTTAAATAGACCTGGATTGTATTCCCATCTCCTAAATGTTAGCAGGTAGCCAGGAAACACTGTTTAACTCTTTAAATTTCAGCCATCTCACTGATGAATGAAGCTAATCCCCACCCTTCAGGGCTTTGAGGGGAATAAATTAGATGATGCCCACCAACCACCGTCACAGTTGGTCTGTAGAAAATGATCCGTGTGTTTGGTGTTTGCTTTGGTCACTTTCTTCCACTGAATTCACAGTCAATCAAAGATTCTTCCACTTCCCAGATATTCAGCATAGATTCCAAGTTGTGTCACTTTACTCACACAGATCCCTTTGCTTGTAGTAACCCTTCTTCTGGGCCTGGCTCAAGGGCAGCCTCTTTCATGAAGAAAAGCTGCCTTAGCTACATTTATATTTCGGATGAAAGAACTCATCCAATGTCTCCTTTCTCTGGTTCCTAGAACAGTTGTTTGGTCCTTAACATGACCTGCCTTGTTTCACCAATGCCCCCTTCCAAATAGAATTTTTTTTTTTTTTTTTTTTTTTAAGTCGGAGTCTCACTCTGTTGCCCAGGCTGGAGTGTAGTGGCATGCTCACGGCCACTGCAGCCTTGACCTGCTGGGCTCCAGCCATCCTTCTGCCTCAGTCTTCCAAGTAGCTAGAATGATAGGTACATTCCACCATGCCCGGCTAATTTTTCTTGATTTATTGTAGAGATGAGGTCTCGCCAAGTTGCCCAGGCTGGTCTTGAACCCCCGGACTCGCAATCCTCTCACCTCAGCCTCCCAAAGTGCTGGGATTACAGGCTTGAGTCACCGCGCCTGGCCCCAACTAGATTTTAAGCCACAGTAGGACAGGATCCAGGTCATGTATAACCAGCATCCAACACCAAGCAACTTTGTATAGCAGGTACTCCACAGACACCAGCTGCCTGTGACCTTGAAGTTGGGAGACTGAAATCTCAGGCGGATTGCCTTCCCTTAAGCAGGAATGGAAATGGCAGCTCTCGGCCCAACGTCAAGTCACAGATCCGTTTTCTTTGATGAAACCGTGGTTTTTAAATATTTGGAAGTAAATGAAGACTCTGTGCTTTGGGGTCGTTATCAGGGAAAATGCTTATTCTGGTTCCTTGCAGGGGTCCTCAAACTTTTAAAACAGGGGGCCAGTTCACTGTCCCTCAGACCGTTGGAGGGGCAGACTATAGTTTAAAAAAAAGAAGGAATTTGTTCATAGTTTTTTTTTAAACTATAGTCTGCCCCTCCAACGGTCTGAGGGACAGTGAACTGGCCCCCTGTTTTAAAAGTTTGAGGACCTCTGAGAGAGTCCCTCAGGTGGTACCTCTCACCATTTGCTTCCTTTTCTTCCTGTGAATTAGGGGTGATTGATTTGGTGAGTGAGGAGTGCTCATGTATTGAAATCTATGAGGAATGAACATCAGGAGTTTTTCTTTCCTGCCTGTCCCGAACCAGTGCCAGCCAGGGTCTCACCTGGTCTAACCTAAAGACCTGAACACCTGTGGCACTATCCCAAGTGATAGCCAATGGCAGGGGAGGCGGGCAGGTGTGGAGGAGGGGGGACGATGGACCATTACGAATACACTTTCTCCAAAAGCTTTCTCAGGGGGATAAGGGAGGAGAGTTTTCAAAACTTGGCCGGGTGCAGTGGCTCATGCCAATAATCTCAGCATTTTGGGAGGCCGAGGTGAGAGGATTGACTGAGCCCACGAGTTCGAGAACAGCCTGGGCTACTTGGCGAGACCTCGTCTCTACAATAAATCAAAAAATTAGCTGGGCATGGTGGCACATGCCTGTAGTTCCAGCTACTTGGGAGACTGAGGCGGAAGGACCGCCTGAGCCCAGCAGGGCAAGGCTGTGGTGGCCGTGACTGCATTCCAGCCTGGGCGACAGAGTGGGACTCCAACTCAAAAAAAAAAAAAAAATCTTTTACCTGCCTAACTTCAGGGTCCAACTTTCCACTGAACTCTGGTAGAGGACGAGCATCTGATGAGCCTGTCTTTTTTGAGTCAGTCTCACTCTGTCGCCCAGGCTGGAGTGCAGTGGCACGTTTGCAGCTCACTGCAGCCTCAACCTTCTGCGCTCAGGTGGTCCTCTCGTCTCAGCCTCCTGAGTAGCTGGGACTACAAGCACACACCACCACGCCCGGGTCATTTTTTTATTTTTTGTGGAGAAGAGGTCTTACTATGTTGCCCAGGCTGGTCTCGAATTCCTGGGCTCTAGTAATTCTCCCACCTCAGCCTCCAAAGTGTTGGGATTTACAGGCATGTGTTGGGATTTACACACCTGGCCCATATAGCCTTTCAAAACCCTAATGAGTCAGATCGGCACCACCACTCTGACATCTTCAAATGGAGGAAAATATCAAAATGTTAAATAAGGACAGGATCCACCCCTGCCTCCCCTCACCCTCCACCACTCAGCTCTGGTTCTCGTAAAAACTTCCTTTACCAAACAGGCAGCCCATCCGTGAGGCATAGCTGGCCAACGCGACTTTGTGTACTATCGCACTAAAATGTATTTATGTGGATTTCTGAATTGTTCCGTGTCCCCTAACATTTTGCGTCTGAAGCGAAAACCTCACTCTCCTCTCCTAGTTCTGGTCCCTCTGAATCAGAACCTTCTTCTCGGGGCCCTTCCTGGCCACAGGTGAGTAACAGGCTCAAGGAAACTGGAGCCAGGACTGTTAACTCATCGTACTCCTGTGGCAAGAGAGATGTTTTCCCCAAGCACTTGGGCTCAGGGCACAGGGAAGGCCAGAGTCCTTCAGTAGACCTGGCAGCAAGGCGTTCCCACTCCTCAGGGATGGCTAAGTCTGGAGATGGGACTCTGGGCTCCCAGCAGGCATCTTCTGCACCGTTTTAAAAGGGCTTGTGTGCAGTACAAAGCCAATCAAAGAGCAGCAGAGATCAAAGCTCAAGAGAAAGAGAGCGTCGGAGGCACCGAGAACCCTTCAGTGTCTCATGAACCAGCTCCCCCAGCATTGCCGTCAGGTGAACTGTTCCAGCGACATCAGTCACCACATTTCCTTTCTGCTCGAGGTCACTTGAACTGCAATGTTGTCACGTGAGTCCAAAAGAACCTTGAGCTATGTCAGGATCTCATCATCAAAAGCTCTTCGGTATCTATCATTATCGTGCAAAAACTGATCCTGAATTCTTTGATCTGGTCTAACCTGAAGACCTGACGTTTCAGGATGGCAAATATTCCTACACAGAGAGCTAAGTCTTGCCCCATGCCAAATGGAGGAATGTTTAATGACATGGAATGTTTCATGGGACCCTAGTTATCTATGGAGTTTTGGTCATGTACTATGCTTCTGTCAATGACAGACTGGAAGTACAACGGTGGTCCCATGAGGTCCAGTGGGCCCATAAGATGAAACCACTGTATTTTTACTATTTTCTATGTTTAGATGGATAAATACCACTGTGTTACAACTGCCTGCCATATTCTGTACAGTCACGCGCTGTATAGGTTTGTAGCTAGGAGCAACAAGCTACACCATACGACCTGGGTGTGTAGTAGGCTAGACCATCTAGGGGTGTGTAAGCACACTCTGAGATGTTTACACAATGACAAAATCTCCTAAACCCCCATTTTTCAGAATGTATGGCATTAAGTAATGCATGACTATACTACAAATCCATCACAACTTTTCGTTTAAAAACAGCCCCAACAAAAGTTAGGACTTGATGAAGTTTGTAACTAATGCCCTAAAAATGCCTTTCCAGTTCTCCTCTGCACCTCCAATACTTTCTTGTAGACATAAGTGCCTCCAGCTGTTCCTTAATATGGTGGGTTCGGCGGAGCTTGTGGAATGAGAATATGACTGACTACAAGGCATCTAGAATTACTTCCCAAACGGTCTGGGAAGCATAATCGAGGCAATCGCAGGGAAACTCCTACTTTGAGCGAGGCCTATCCCAGAAAATTTGTCCTAACAAGATGTCAGACACCGCACCCTACTTCCTCCAGGGTCTTGAGGCTTGGAGCCGTGGGACCACAGAAAGAAGGCTCTTCCCAGGGCTCCTGGCCTTGTCTGAGTTCTCTGCGTAGCCTACTCCATGGGCTCCCACAGATGTCAGGGCACTCACCCTTGACCCTGACACTGTGAGGAGGGATATAAAAGAGGAAGTCTGATTTTTTTTTACCTGTCATAAAACAAGATGGCTTTTAATGACTCGAAAAATTATCTGACATGGTTAGAAATCTATAATCTGGGAGTTGTTTGGGTTTGTTTGTTTTGTGAGTCAGAGTCTTGCTCTGTTGTCCAAGCTGGAATGCAGTGACACAATCCCGGTGCGCCACAGCCTCAACCTCCTGGGCTCAGATGATCCTCCCACCTCAGCCTCCCGCATTGCTGAGACTACAGGTGTGCACTGCCACTGCCAGTTAATTTTTCTGATTCTGTGTAAAGATGAGATCTTGCCAAGTTGCCCAGGCTGATCTTGAACTCCTGGGCTCAAGCAATCCTCTCACCTCAGCCTCCCTAAGTGCCAGGATCACAGGCGTGAGCCACCGTGCCCAGTCAGAAATCTATAAACTGTTCTTTCTAAGTGCTTGAATTTTGTTTAAAGAGAGTGTGGTTTTATACTGTCACCCTCAGATCCCAGCAGGATTGGGTCCTAAAGGTTTACACAGTGCTCAGTGCGAGGTGAAATCCTAAAGGGACTTCATAGGATACAAGTTGCCCTTGGGTACTTTACAGTTTAAGGCAGAGGTGGAGAGCTGCTGCTGACTTTGAAGACCAGAGGAGGAGGCCAGGGCACCCTCCACTGGAAGGTTAGACTCTCAGGAACCGGCAGGTGTCTCTGTCCTTTAAAAAGGACCTCCCCCAGAAGCTGGGAAAGGAGAAGAAAGGGGTTCTCCCACAGAGCCTCCAGGAAGAAATGCAACTCTGCCAACACTTTGACTGGAGCCGAGTGAGTCCCACATCCGATTTCTGACCTACAGAACTGCAAGATAATAAACTTGTATGTTGTAATCCGCTAAGTTGGCAGATATTTGTTACAGCAGCAATAGAAAACTAATACGTTATTGTGAACAAGGTTGCACCACTAATACAACATATTTTTTCAATATACCTAAAATTGCCAACAATTTAGTTCATATCTTAGGAAGTGACAAAGGAATAATAAATTTCAAATATGGAGAAAGCCATAGGATAGGGAATCCCTGGGAAAATCTCCATGAGGCCATTATCCTAAGCAAATTGACACAAAAACAGAAAATCAAATACTGCAGGTTCTCGCTTCTAAGTGGGAACTGAACACTGGGTCTACTGGCATAAAGATGGGAACAACAGACACTGGAGACTCCTAAAGGGGGGGGACAAGGGTTGAAAAACCACCCTTTGGGTGCCACACTCACCTCTTGGGTGATAGGCTCAATAGAAGCCCAAAGCTCACCATCATGCAATACACCCATGTAGCAAACCTGCACATGTACCCCTGGAATCTAAAATAAAATTAAAAATAAAAAAATAAAGTTCAGGCGAATGGGTGAAAAAAAAGAAAACAAAAGTCTCCATGGGCCAGGCAGGGTGGCTCACGCCTGTAATCCCAGCACTTTGGCAGGCGGAGGCTAGAGGATTGCCTGAGCCCAGGGGCTCAAGACAAGCCTGGGCAACTTAGCAAGACCTCATCTCTACAATAAATTTTTTTAAAATTAACTGGGAATGATGGCACACACCTGTAGTTCCAGCTCCTTGGAAGGCTGAGATGGAAGGATCGTCTGAGCCCAGCAGATTGAGGCTACGGTGGCCGTGAGCGTGCCAGTGCGCTCCAGCCTGGGCGACAGAGTGAGACAAGAAGAAGAGGAGGAAGGAGGAGGAGGAAGAAGAGCAGCAATGGCTTTCCATGCATAGAAGTTGTATGTTCCACCTAATGTAGGAGGCTAGCCCTTCTGAGGCAGCTCACAGACACAAACTGGTTTGATGAGTTTCAGTAATATCAGGACTGGCTAAAATCTCTCTGAAAGACAACTTTTTTGCTGAAACCCAATTGTAAAACTTAAGACTTAGTGAAATTCAAACTTTATTTCAGCTGTGAAACCGTTTTTTGAAAGGTTATTCTTCAGAGGATTAAGTGAAGAGAGCAGGTTGATATGAGTGCTGCTGTCTGAGTGGTGCTGGAGTCTGAGCCCTTCCTACCTGGCCTCCCTGCTCCCGGCCTCACCATGGCCCTGTGAGAATGTCACTGCGTATAAATTTTACCTCAAGAAAAATAAACAAATACTGAATTCGAGTGTTTATTATGTTGAAGTGCCTTGGGGCAAAGGATACTGATTAGTATTTGCAACTTATTTTTAAATACATCAAAAAATAATGAATGAAGCCAGGCTCAGTGGCTCACGCCTATATAATCCCAGCACTTTGGAAGGCCAAGGCAGGAGGATGAGTTGAGCCCAGGAATTCAAGACCAGCCTGGGCAACATAGCAAGACCTCATCTCTGCAAAAAATCAAAAAATTAACTGGATGTTGGGGCATGGGCCTGTAGTACCAGCTACTGGGTAGACTGAAGCGGAAGGCTCATCTGAGCCCAGGAGGTCGAGGCTGTGGCGGCGTGATTGTGCCACTGCACCTCAGCCTGGGTTACAAGTGAGACCTCAACTCAAAAAAGAAAATTTGATTTTCAACTTCTGTGAAGTTAAGGTAGTCAAAGTCCCCTGAGTCCTTTACAACTAATTTTTTTTATTTTTGAGTCGGAGTCTCACTCTGTCGCCCAGACTGGAGTGCAGTGGCATGCTCATGGCCACCGCAGCCTCAATCTGCTGGGCTCAGGCGTTCCTTGCGCCTCAGCCTTCCAAGTAGCTGGGACTACAGGTGTGCACCACCACGCTTAGCTATTTTTTTATTTATTGTAGAGATGAGATCTCACCAAGTTGCCCAGGCTGGTTTCAAACTAGTAGACTCAGGCAATCCTCTCACCTCAGCCTCCCAAAGTGCTGGGATTATAGGTGTGAGCCACCGCGCCTGGCTTACAACTAATTTTTAAAACAAAAGTCTGGCTTATCGAGAGCTATGAAGATATTAAAATGACCTTATCACTCTCCTCAGGAGTATCAAGAATTTTCCTTACAAATGTCAGCTGTCCTGAGCCATTGGAGAGACAGGTTTAAAATTCCCTGTAGCAGATACATCTTGACATTTGAAATGTTTTTTTTTTTTCTTTGTATTCAGTACGTGGTATAAATTTCATCTACTTATAGGCTCTTCATCAAATCTTTATTAATTTTTCTTTCTTTCATATCACATAAATAAGGACACCAGATTTTCATGACTGTCTCTTCTTTAAGACATGTAGTTTCCAGAATTTTCAGAAGTTACTGTGTCACACTGAATGCAAACAGCCCCACTTGGCACAATGAGTAATTTTGTGAATTTTGTGAATGGCCAGAATTCATCCTTTTGTGTGCCCCTGATCTTAAATACTGCTTCCATTTCTCCAAGAGCACTGTGGAAGTTGCTGGATTTTCTCTCTTTTCTAAGCCCTATCCCTTAATAATGTCTCATAAATCATCACAATTCTCAAAAGTTATTTTATAAGAAATTTAGACTAGGAAACTTTCCTAGTAAAAGGAACTCAACCCTCCAATACATTCCATAATTCAGAATGAGTCCAAGACAAAAGATATGTCTTTATAATGCCGAAAATAAAACCTAGGTGAAGATTAGAGCTAGCCTTCTCTTTTGGTTATACGCTGTCTTGGAGAATTATTTATTCCGACTTTAAAGGATTTCTCTCAAGGGAAATAAAACTGAAAGGCACAACAGAACTGGGTGGCAGATGTAACTTTGATAGCTCTTACTATTGTTCTTCTGCAGAGGTGGCTAAAGTGGAAGAAATATCCCTGGATTTCACTAATTGTTCTCTTCCATAAAACAGTCTGCTGAATAGAATATATTATTTCTTAGATACTTGTTTCAAGTTCTGATTTGTTCCCAAAACTCTTTACCCTTTGATATTCAAGAAAATGAGAATGACACTGAAAGCTTTCACTTAAATTATTAGAGGGTCAAAGAACTAGTTCCATGCTAACCTTCCTTATCCTTGAATCGGAAAATGTTCCAGAACACAAAACCATTTTCATTTTTAATCCTTGAATCTAAGCGAGTGTGGAGACCTAGCTATAAATTAGGCAGACACTGTCATCACTCCCATCGCCCAAGAAGTTTCTGAACCCCAAATGCCAGCCCTGTGCAGTGAATTTTCCAGGACCCATTTTGATGGATATAAAACCCCCTTCATCTCCTTATATTCCTAATGAGATCAATCTGAGTGTGTGTATGGGTATGTGTATGTGCCGTGTGCAAAAGACAAAATGTTAACAAATGTTAACATTGGAGGGTATTGCCTTGTTAAGCTATGGTGTGGCCATGTGCTCTCTGCGTTATGGCCAGGTCATACTTCCTGGCTTTAGTCCCCTCCCCTACCTTGCAGAGGTGAATCTCCTCTTTCTCTTTCTCTTTCTCTCTCTCTCTCTCTCTCTCTCTCTCTCTCTCTCTCTCTCTCTCTCTAATTTACTTTCTAAATAAACTATATTTTCTAATTTAAAAAAAATAAGGCCGAGCATGGTGGCTCACACCTATAATCCCAGCACTTTGGGAGGCTGAGGTGAGAGGATTGCCTGAGCCCGTGGGTTCGAGACCGGCCTGGGCAACTTGGCAAGACCTCATCTCTCCAAATCAAAAATTAGCCGGGCATGGTGGTGCGTGCCTGTAGTTCCAGCTACTTGGAAGGCAGAGGCGACGAAAGGATGACCTGAGCCCAGCAGGTGGAGGCTGCAGTGGCCAGGAGCGTGCCACTGCCCTCCAACCCAGGTGACAGAGTGAGACTCCAACTCAAAAAAAAAAAAACAAATAGATTGGGGAACGTATGTATCATGTGCAAAAGACCAAGCGTTAACAAAATAGATTGGGGAACATTCAAGAAGAGTCATTTCATTTTTTACCATATCTCCTTTTTTCATTATTTAGAAGTAACCAGCTCTTCAAACAAATCTAAGCCATCAAATGTTGTAAGAGTTTACAGAGACTCGCTATTCAAAAAAGCATTTATTGAGCTCCTAGTTTGCACCAGGGCCAGAAGAAACAGACACTGGAAGCACGCTTGTGGTCTTAAGAAGCTGATGATCACAGCATGTGCTCAGCTAGCAGAGCAAAGCGAGGGCTTGACTCTGCGGCTTATCCTCTCTGGCACTGAAATTCCCCCTAATAAAAGTAAGCAGGAAGTGTTTTGGCAAGATGTCTCTAAGCTCTCTTGTCGCGTTGAAATGCTGTGATCTTCTGAATTCATTATATTTTCTTAGATGTGTTAGACTTTTTGAAGTTGGAGGAAGAGTAAGAAACCCAGTTTAAAGTAGTTAAAGTTAGTTTTCTGTAAAGATTCCCAGGGAACTGAGGAAAAAACAATCTCAGCTGCTTCACTCTAGCCACCTAGCCCACTCTGAGTGTGAGGTGTCAATTTCCTGAGGGCTCAGTTACTTTCTATTTCACTTTCTGTAGCAGCTACTTTTCTTGCCTATACTTAGTGGCTCTGCTTTTCCTGCCACCTTTGGCTTTTGCTTGTGGTGGCTCCGGTAACCTTATGGAGTCTATTAATTGCCTTCTTAGTGTGATCCTCTATGCTTCCGAGTTGCTTTACTCTCTGTGTCTCTCACACTGGACGCCTAATGGAGTCTACTAATTGCCCTCTTCCTGTGATCTTCTGTGCTTCTGAGTTGCTTTGCCACTTGTGAGTCTCACACTCGAACGCCTTTGTAAGAAGATCCAGCCGGGTTCAGTCTCCTGTCTTCTGTATAGAACACCCCTCTTTTCCCAGAGTTCTCATGCCGTCCGTGCCACCCCAGAGACTGCTGGTCAGCACACATCTGCCTTCCTTTGACTCAGGTGCTGATCCTTGCTCCAGCAGCTACGCTACCAAGCGAGGGTTCCCATGCACCCAGGGGAGAGGAACTATCTGTGCCCATGCTCTTCAGACACAAGATATGGAGGTAGGTGACATTCAACCCCCCACTTAACAGACCTGAGAACACCATAGACTCTCTCAGACTGAACTTAGATCATCTCCAACTCAAATCTCATCTGGAGTTTGTGAAGATCTATATAAATATATAGCTAGGTGAGATTCAGAACATTTGGCTAAACCAATGGTGAAATAAGGACATCCTCATTTCCATGCCAAAGATACTACCTCCAAAATTTCACACTTCAAATCAGAAAAGGAATAAAAGTTAAAATCTCCTATATTGTCTTTTCAAAGTATGAGTTCAGTGTTATTAACATAATAAAAATATAGAAATGGCCTCTGATTTTTAAAAAAATCTAAATGTAAAAAAAAAGATCTAGCCACAAAAATCAGAAACATTTATCAGAGGGGCTTATGTTTCTGATAAATATTTAAGTGTGTGAGGCAGAACCACTGAGAACAATAAATACTTTATGGCTGGCACTTTGTCAAACCTATAAGTGGCTCTGCCTTAGAATTTTACATCATCACTGAATTTACAGTCATTTGATAAGTGGAACAGGACAAGAATTACTTCTTTCTAAATCTAAACCAGGTAATAAATCTAACATCAGGATTCTTCTTATTGTCTGTTATCATCTGATGACAATGCCTTTTACCTTCATTGTCTTGGCAGAAATATGATATATAAAATTATAATGTCATATCACTCACGGTGATTTAACACTATCCAGCCCATACCATTTTAATCAATCAAAATTGTCGCTTTTTAGTGTAATGATTTTGTGGTGAATTCTTCGTGTTTAATATGATATATGGTCCTATCTACCCGTTGATTTACTATTCTCTTCCAAAGTCAAACAGTTCAGGAGGCTGTTCTTGCTTTTGGACATCTTTGGAATTAGCAAACACGTGCTAATAAAAATGCTAATTTCTACAGCAAAACGAATGCTGAAAAATATCTTAAGTGTCAGTAGCTGAAGCTACTGTTAAGGGGAAATAAAAGATGATTTTGTGAATTAAAACCACAGGAGTTCTAGAGCTTTTTCTCCTGACCCACATATGATCAAGGCATCTACAACACACTGACCAGGTACCTTCGGACGTGATTTTTTTCCCTTCATTGCTATCAAGAGAAATCAATCAGAAACACACAAATTATGCCCCTTCATTAAATTCAGACGCACATTATAGAAACTTCTTCTTTAACAAAATAATCTGCAAGGCAGTTTAAAGTGATTCCTTAAATATTTATAAATATTTTCTGCTAGAGATAAGCTAATGAAAATCAACCTCAGCTCTCATTTCTCAACTGTGTTACTCATTTAGGATTGACTATGGTGCAGTGCCAAGTCACCACAAAATCTCAGTGGCCAAACACCATAATGTCTCACTCATTCTATGTGCCCCAGATAGGTCTCAGTCATTTGGGGACACAGTGGTTCAGCGACCCATGCTACACAACACCACGCAGGCCACAGAGACACTTGGGGAACCCGGCTTGAAGATGGTTCTGCTCTCTTCTGGCTGTACATCTGGAATAAGCAGCCTCCTGAGACACTTTAGGAGTGGGAGAGCTGCAGGTGCCATGCCAGTGACAGCAGGATGAAATTACATGTCCCGTGCTCACACCCTATTGGCCAGAACTAGTTGTATGGCTCCTCCCAGCTAGAAGTTGGAGAGGAAACACAATCCTCAAGTTTGGAAGAAACCTGAGGGGTGAGCACTAAATGTCTGGTGCTTACGTGTTCTTAGAGAATGAAAAATGTACAAGTTTATTACAAGCAACTCTCTTTGTAGATTCTTGAAAACCATGTACATGCTCTGAAATCTGGAATCTCACACAGTGAGAGAAAAAAGTACTTGTATGACGCCAGATGAGATTAACAACCGATTTCATTATTAAGTCACTCTATATTTAAGTGAGAGAAAAGTCAATATTCTCCCTATAGTTTAGGCTAACGAAAGCAGTTATCTTTAAAATTTAAATGCTGGTACAACTGGCTAAGTAATAAGAACCATTTAGAATAAAAATTTTTTTGTTTTGACATCATCATCCCAATTCTGGCTTGTTGAACCATCAAAACAGATTGTTAAACACAAAAAATATTAATAAGAAATCCAAGATTCCCATACTTTTTATTTAGCTTTAGCAGAACCAGTCGAGGTGCTTTCTGACTTGTTAAAGCAGGTTTCTTCCCTACTCCACTGCTGCCCTTGGCTGGGCCGGTCAAGAAGCTATATCATCACAGTCCCCAGGCTACAGACTCAAGAGCATCTATCTTGAGCTGGTTCCCAAAAGCCCACCCCGTGCTGATGAGGAGAGGAAAATGAGAGTTCATTCATTTATTCAACAAATATTTATCAATTAATTGATTACCTACAATGAGTCTGTAGTATCACATTCTACCATGCTTTAAGAATGTGACAATAACTGAAACAACAACAAAAATTATTTTTTCTTGAACCTCACCTATTCATAAGGAGACAGGCAAGATTAAGGAAAGCTATAGAATAAACTGCACTAAAATCTCAGTGTCCAACCACCGTAATTCCTCATTCATACTATGAACCCCCAACAGACCCTCAATTTACAAGCAAATGTAATTAAATGGATAATAATTCCATGTAGAAATAATTCCATAAAGACAATGAAGTCAAATAATAGGATGGTGACAGGAGTGGAGTTTGGAACTACTTTGGAGTGGAAGGTCAAAAAAGATCTCAGAGGATGTCACATTTGAGTTGAGAGCAGGTGGCTATGAAGGGGCCATGGCAAATAATTGGGGGTGGAAGGAAATCCAAAGGCAGAGGTCATAAGCCAGAAGAAATCTGGGCAGGTTAAAAAAACTACCAGTGCCATGTGACCGAGCAGTAATAAGCCAAGTCAGGACAACATTAGGGAGAAAAAAAAAAAAGGCTAATGACAAATCAAGGTAAGTCAACAGTCCTCAGATTTTCAATCCATTACTGTGGTATAAAACAGAAAATGTCATGTGGTGGTTAACAGCTGATATTGAATAAGCTCAGTACAGTTGCTAGGTCCTCAAAGAATGTAAAATCTTATCCAATTCCAAAAGGCATCCTACAAGAAGTTTATTTAGTTAAAATTTTTGAGTGATCAGTATAAATACAGGACTGTGACCCAGAGTGGAGGGAATACAAGAGATTTTCCATACAACTGTAGGAAAAAAGGAGAGGATATATCCCTTGAGAATGAATCAAGACTTTCGAAACAAAATGTGACTAAGTGCAAATTACCATGAGACACACTGAATCTCAAGTACAAAGGGGAAAGTGAAAAGCAAGTGAAGTTACTCAGAAGAGAGTGAATTTTATTTGGAATTTTAAAATAGAGACCAAAGGAAAGATTTGCTCGTGGAATGCCAGAAAAGTGTCAAAGCAAGGAGGTCCATGTGGAGGGGGGAAAAATGTGCAAAGTGTGAAAAAAAAAGGATATTGTTTTGGTTATCTATTTGTACCTAATAAACCATCACAAAATCTAGTGCCTTCAAGCAATGTATTATAGTCTCTCATGGTTATATGGATGGATGGGGCTCTGCTGGGTGGTTCTTACTTGAAGCACCTCATATAGCTGAAGTCAGAGATTGGCTGAGGCTCCAAATGACTGCTCATCCAAGATGGCAGCGAATCTTGGCTCTTGGTGAGGGGCCCAGCATTCAACTGAAGTGCTTTCAGGTGGCCTCTCTCTGTGGCTTGGGCTTCTCACAGCAACAGTGAGTCTGCAAGAGGGAATGTCTCACACACAAGCATTATAACAAGACGGTTGTGGGGGACCATGTGCTCATGCCTGTAATTCCAGAACTTTGGGAGGCCAACGCAGGAAGACTGCTTGAGCCGAGGAATTCAAGACCAGACTGGCAGCATAGCGAGACCTCGTTTCTACAAAAAGTCAAAAAATTAGCTGGGCATGGTGGCACTCACCTGTAGTCCCAGCTACTTGGGAGGCTGAAGCAGAAGGATCACCTGAGCCCAGAAGGTTGAGGCTGTGGTTGTGCCACTGTACTCCAGCCTGGGTGACAGAGTGAGAACTCAACTCAAAAAGCAAACAGAACAAAACAAAAACAAAAACAAAACCCAAGACGACCAGTATAGCTTCTTATTGCCTACTCTAAGAAATCCATAACATAACTTTTACCACATTGTATCGGTCAAAACAAGTCATGAAGTTAGCCAGATTCAAGAGAATGAAAATTAAACTCCACTTCTTGATGTAAGTAGAAAGATGTATATATAAAGAGGAACAGAAATCATAAAAACAATCTGTTATGTCAGTTTACCCTTTGACCACCAAAATGTATGCCCCTCCCATTCACTCTCTTTCAAGACTCCTGGTGTTCTCATCCCACTATGGCATCAGGCTTAGGCTTGAGGTGGAGATAGTCTCATTTAAACCAGGTCCAAGTGCAGATGTACTGTGTTTTCTCAGGTT
This sequence comes from Cephalopachus bancanus, assembly GCA_027257055.1. Taxonomy (NCBI): domain Eukaryota; kingdom Metazoa; phylum Chordata; class Mammalia; order Primates; family Tarsiidae; genus Cephalopachus; species Cephalopachus bancanus. The sequence goes on from JAPVLO010000616.1 coordinate 512,497, forward strand.
CCTCTCCTGGGTTATGGTTCCTATAAATCTGAAATCCTGCTAAGTAAAGAAACAAATTATCTGCCACATTCACATCCCACACAATAGTAAGAAGGTAAGATGACTGAAACAGATACTCCCTTTCACAAAGAAACAAAATGGGAGGCACGTGGTGGGTCCTCAGAAGTTCTGAAATCCATCTGGGCATGTGTCACCAGTTCCTTAATTATAACACCGTTCTGTTTCCTAGGAATGATTCTCTGCAGCATTTAGTTACTCCTTCTGGGATCTTGATTCTGCCCTCTGAGTCATTCTTCTTTCTTCATGAGAACAGCCATCTTTGTAATTAAGTAGTTTTTTTTTTTTCAGCCTGCCTCCTTCAAGTTAGGGATACAAAAATGTCTTTTCATTTTATATTATCTCAGCCCTTTCAGTCTAAACTTGTATAATTTCTTTAAAGACTTGGTGGGCTTCCTGTGTGTCAAATTATAATCCATTTCATTCACAAAAGTCATTCCCAATCTCTTTCCAAAAATACTTAACCTAAAGCATCAAGGTTCATGCAACAAAGGCCTTAAGATACCTGGAAATTTTTTTTGAGTAGTTTAAAATATCTAAGAGTTACACTTTTAAAATTTTTAGGGGCCCTATTTTCTAGCAGAAAGAGCACACTTTAAAATTCTTCGAAGGCCTAAACACTCCCTTAAATTCTTCTCAGATCATAACAAAGGGTCTTATAGGCACACTTTTGAGGCTTTTATGGGTACCATACTGAATTTGACCACTGCCTGATGCAATCACAGACTTTGAAAATCTTCTGTTGAAAGAGGCTAAAAATGAGAAACAATTTTTTTTAACACAGAAAGTCCTAGCTTCTTTATATTTCCTCTAATTTTGCTTAAAAACTATTCCTTGCATTTCTTCAAATTTTATTGCAATGCAGTTCCTTCTTGAAGTTCATTTCACCTCATTTTTGTTTTATCATAGGCATAAAAACACTACTTGGCAATGTCTAAATCTACTCAGCCAGATCCATAAGTTCAGTGAGCACACTTTCTACTTTCTATTTTCTTCTATTTTCTATGCTCAACATGACCACAGGTGACAGTGCTGCCAAACTTTCCACAATAGCATAGCAAGAATCCCTTTTCTTCCAGCCTTCACTAAAAGTGTTCTCCCTGTTCTTCAACCTCTTAGCAACAGCCTACTCAAGGTTCCTCCAGCTTATGCAGCAATCTCTTCAATATCTGCACCTTCTTCTTGCAACACAGACTCAAAGTCAGTGCCTTATGATTATGGTTTCTGTTATGAGAGCATACCACTTTCAGAAAGCAAATTCTGCATCAAAATTTGATCATAAGAGCAGAACTACTATGAAAAATATGGGGGGAAACTTTATTTTATTTATTTATTTATTTATTTGTGTATTTATTTATTTATTTATTTATTATTTATTTTTGAGTCAGGATCTCTTTGTCACCCAGGCTGAAGTGCAGTAACATACTCATGGCCACCGCAGCCTTGACCTATTGGACTCAGGTGATCCTTCTGCCTCAGCCCTCCAATTAGCTGGAACTACAGGCATGTGCCACTGTGCCTGGCTAATTTTTTGATTTATTGTAGAGATGAGGTCTTAAAGTTACCCAGGCTGGTCTCAAATCCATAGGCTCAGGCAATCTCTCACCTTGGCCTCCCAAAGTGCTGGGATTATAGGTGTGAGCCACCGTACCCAGCCAAAAAAAAAAAAGAACTTTATTATAGAAATTATATTTTAGGCTGGACACTGTGGCTCATGCTTACACATAACCTCAGCACTTTGAAAGGCCAAGGCAGGATAATTTATTGGGGCCAGAAGTTCAAGACCATAGCAAAACCCTATCTCTACCAAAAAACATTTTTTTAAAAAATTAGCAGGGCATGGTGGTGCATGCCTATAGTCCCAGCTACTCAGGAGGCTAAGGTAGGAGGATCACTTAAGCTCAGAGGTAAAGGCTTCAGTAAGCCTACCTCATTTCGCTGCACTCCAGCCTAGGCAACAGAGTAAGACCCTGTCTCTAAAAAAGAAAAAAGAAATTATATTTTATACAAGTATGGGGGTATCTGGAAAATTACAAGTCCAAAAAAATCAGAGAAAAATGTATTAACCGGCTCTGGTGTGGACAAACAAATCAGAACTTCCAGGTATTTCCCACAAAGAGGGATGTGTAAAAGCTTATGGACAGTTGTTTTCTTTATATTACTTTGGGGATTTCTCAGTGAAGTGTTTGGTGGTAAACCTGAAGTTGCAGTTCAACAGTGAGCAAGAGCCAGCATCCCTGGGTGAAAGCACAGACACAATGAAACCCACCAGCACCTCTGCCTCTGATCAAGGCACACTTCAGAGGTAGTGACGGCTACTTCCTTTTTGTTTCCAAGTCTCATTCTCATTTCTCTTGAAGCAACTCTAACCCAGAACCATTCTAGAGAAGGAACACTGGGAAAGATAGACCAAGCTTAGTTGTCACAGTACAAAACCCTCATAGTTGTAGATATCCCTTCCTTTGTTCTAAACGTATGCCTCTGTCACTACGGACGCTGCAAAAATTAAAAGAAAATAAGTAAAATCTTCATATTCTATTCACATTGGGACTTTTCTTAGCACGCTGAATCATTTTTAGGAAGACACAATAGGTAAAATCTTTCCCTTCCCCTCTTCCCGTCCCTGAGCTCTGATTGCCCTCCAGCCAGAAAAACGATATCGTTGTTGTTCAGGTTCTATAATTATAATATTCTTTGTAAAATGAATTTAATTAATACAGAAAAGCATATTGAAGGCAGCAAAAATCACTGGAAATCCCACCGTGCATACACACACTCACACACACACACACACACACACACACACACACACATACACTTTCACATCATTCAGGAGACTTTTAGTGAGAACAATTTTTGTTTCTTTGTTTGTTTATTTATGTGTTTGTTTTCTTGTCTCTCCTCTACCTTCCTATACATCATTACATCCCCATCACAGCCCCTAGAGATAGCTTTCAGTGGCTTCTACTGTGTGTGTGTGTGTGTGTGTGTGTGTGTGTGTGTGTGTGTGTGTGTGTGTAGGAACTGGCACGGTTTACTATGGTTTATCCTTCCTCTTTCCAACTCAACTGATAAAAAGTTAATAACTAATTTCAGTGGATATATAACATATAAACCCTTATTCCTGCTAGAATTTATATTTTGTATAAAATGAAAGGCCTATTTTTACTTTTTTCCAAATGAGTAACTATTAGTTGTGCTGACACTATTTATTCAATAAAACATTTTTTCCCTGATAATTGCCACATACTAGACTCCTTGCAAACTGGTTTGACTGCTCTATTTTATTCTTCTAATATACATTTTTGGTACTACAATAATACCATATTTGTTAATAATTTATTTTTAATGTTTTAATGTCTACAAAGACAAAATTTATTTCCACTGTTCATCTTTTCCTAAGTTTTTGGCTACCTGTAGAGGTTTATGCCTTTATATTTAAATGATTGATATCATTTTATCCAACTTACTTTTTAAACTATAAACACCATTGAGAATCTAGCTGAAATTGCATTAAATGTATGTATTAGATTAGTATAGTTGACATTTTATGCTGTTGTTTCTTTCCATTCTAGAGCATTGTCTTTCCAATTGATCAATGGACTTTGAAGATTTTATAGTTTTTTTCGCATAGATGCAATTTCCTTCTTTATTAATTTACGTCCAATATTTCTGTTTTCCCACTCACTTTTATTTTTTTATTTTTTTAAACTTTTAATTTTGTTACTTTAAGGATGTGGGGTACACTTCAGAGTTAGGTATACAAATGTACATTATGCAGGTATCCTTGTTGATGAGGTGTGCCCCCCCTCCCCCAGCAGATTCCCACTACTGCCAATCCTATACCCACCCAACCCCTCCTCCGGTAGTTTCCTGCTACTGCCAATCTTTTTCTTATAATATTATGATAATTGTTCAAGGTGCGCTTATGAGTGAGAACACGTGATCTCAGTTCTTTGTTTCTGTGAAGGGTCACTCAGTATTATAGACTCTAAGTTCATCCAGGTTGCTGTGAAGTTCATGATTTTGTCATTTTTATGGCTGCGTAATATTCCATGGTGTATATGTACTACATTTTTTAAATCCAATCCTCTTTCAATGGGCAGCATGGCTTCCCCACTCACTTTTAATGTGGTAGTGAAGAGTCAATAAGATTCAATAGTGACCGTGAGTCATAACCAAGTTCTCAGTCAGAATTATATTGTGAAGCTGAACTCGATAGATCACTGCATTAGTGAAATCAAGATTATAGGACAATCCTAGTTTTAGGTCAGTTATAACAGCAGGACAGCAAAAAGTAGGAGTGAATCACAGCAAGTCCATGGTCACCCAAAAAAAAAAAAAAAAAAACCCCGAGCATGCAATTTATCCTATAATTTGATTGGAACATTTTATAAGGAGTAGCTGGAAAAATTATATTGCTTTCATGGTTAAATGTCTCAAATAAAATGCTGACTACAGGAAAAGGCAGGAAAATCCAGTCTGAAAAGTTAACAAACCACCTTCTGTTAACACTTGACATGAACAGTTCCTTCAGCAATCTGCCTCTGCCTCTGTCTGAATTAGAAGCCATAAATAACATTAGTAATGAAAGAAACTGTTAGTTCATCACACTGGATATTCATTTTTATAATTTTTTTTTTGAGTTGGAGTCTCACTCTGTTGCCCAGGCTGGAGTGCAGTGACAAGCTCAAGACCACCCCAGGGCCGACCCACGGGGCTCTGGCGATCCTTCCACCTCAGCCTTCCAAGAAGCCAGAACTACAGGCACCTGCTACCATGCCCGGCTAATTTTTTGACTTATTGTATAGACGAGGTCTCGCCAAGTTGCCCAGGTGGGTCTTGAACCCACGGGCTCAGGCAATCCACTTGCCTCAGCCTCCCAAAGTGCTGGGATTACAGGCTGAGCCACCAAGCCCGGCCCATTTTCATAATTTTTTAAGTTTCATTCTGAAAGGTCAAAAATGCAAACACGTTTATTTGGAAAATTCTATGACTAAGAACTAACACTTATCTGCCGAGTGCTATGGCTCACCTGAAATCGCAATACTTGGGAAGCCAAGGAGGGAGGATTGCTTGAGCCCATGAGTTCAAGACCAGCCTGGGCAACATAGTGAGACCTCATCTCTATTTAAAAAAAAAAAAAAAAATCAAAAAAATTAGCCAGGTGTGGTGGCATTCACCTGTAGTCCCAGCTACTCAAGAAATTGAGGCAGATGAATCCCCTGAGCCCAGAAGGTCAAGGCTGCAATGAGCCATGAACATGCCACTACACTGCAGCCTGAGTGACAGAGTGAGACCCCAACTCAAAAAAATAAAAAATAAAAAATAAACTAACACTAATCTTTTGGAGGACGGTACAAACAGGAAGGAGAAAAGTGTATGAATCGTAATGCCTTTTCCTTCTGGTAATTGGTCCATAGCTACAGCCATTTTCAGGACGCATAAGATAAATCAATAGGTTAGCTGAAGAGTTTCAATCAAGATGTTTTTCATATCCTTAAATGCAAATTATCTTCTAATTTTCTACTGTAGTATTTTAGAGTTGGGAGAAACTTAATAATCTTAGATCTCAGACGTTTAAGTTCCACGTGATTTTATTATGTGTCTATCCAATAAGCAGGCCATTCAACCCAAGGTGAAATAAAATGCAGGTAACCCAGATAGCTACCAAGGATGCCTGGGCATATGGACACCAAAAAAATCCCTTAAATAAATTGAAAATGCAGCACTAGTCAATTGAGGTTTTACCAGACTGTCAAATTATAAGTGAACCCGGTTCTCATTTAGTTCCGAGTTCAGAATATAAATATGTCCAGAAAATATATATGTTATTCACAATCTCTACTGCCCTTCATGGAGGAGAAATTGAAGGTCTTTCAGTAGCTCTGGTTGTTTTTGTTGTTTTGTTTTGTTTTTTAATTTCCTACTAATGGTCTTTGACATAGTTGAGGATAATATTAAGTCATGAACAAAAGCAATGGTGAAATTTGAGCTATTTAATAACCATGACAGTAAGGACACCAGCTAACTAATGCCTTTCTCAGAAAAAAGAATTTTCTTTTTGTCTCACTTTGTTGCCCAGGCTAGTCTTGAACTCCTGGACTTAAGCGTTCCTCCCCCCTTAACCTCTCAAAGTTCTGGTACAGTAAGTCCCGTACATACGAATGAGTTCCATTCCAAGAGCACGTTCGTAAATCTACAAAGTTAGCCTTGGTACCCAACTAACACAATCGGCTATACAGTACTGTACTGTAATCAGTCTTTAATATGTTTTACACAAATAATACATAAAAACAAACAAAAACAAACAATAAAGAAAACAACAATTTCACATCTTCGAAAGCTCGCAACTTGAAGGTTCACGAGTAAAGGACTTACTGTCCATCCATCTATGTCTTTGTCGCTAAACATTCCCATGACTTTCAAAACAGGCTTCATTATCAAATACTCTCCCACTGCGGGTGACTCTCCCCTCCCCCATAGCCACATCCCATGTTGATGAAGACAGTATTCCACATTGCCCCTTCTAGCATGAAGCACAGCTGTATTACCAACTCTCTTTCCTTAACTCCAGATCTTTTAAACAGTTAAAAATTAGACTAGCAGGGTGTTTTGCTTTGCTTTGTTTGAGTCAGAGTCTCACTCTGTCGCCCAGGCTGGAGTGCAGTGTCACGATCATGGCTCACAGCAGCCCTGACCTCCTGGGTTCAGGTGATTCCCTCCACCTCAGCTTCCCGAGTAGCTGTAACTACAGGCACACACACCCTCACGCCTGGCTAACTTTTCAATTTTTTGGAGTGATGAAGTCTCACTTTGTTGCCCAGGCTAGTCTTGAACTCCTGGACTTAAGCGTTCCTCCCCCCTTAACCTCTCAAAGTTCTGGGATTACAGGCATGAACCACCACGCCAGGCCTTAGTTTAGCATTTTTTAGCAGTCTCTTCATCTTATTGACTTGTGAGTTATCTTTCTGTAAATAATCGCTTAATATTACCTTATTACATCCAAGGTTTGTGTCAAAACACTTAATTGGAAAAACAGACACCTATTTGATACCCTAAGAGGAACCTGCCAAAGTCATTTTTCCTCTACCCCAAAATACATGAATTAGAACATGCTGATGTGTGCATATTGATTCTAACTGCTAAAATTAAAAGTTGTTCAACAGAAGTGTTTTTATACTTACCGATTTAATTAACATCTCCATGACTGTAAGAAGCCACTTTCATACCAATGTTTAATTCACACATCAGTAAGCACTGATGATAAGTGTATTACCAAATCATCTTAGCAGTTGGGTATATCAGTGACATGCATCATAAAATTAAATAGACAACTAATATTCAAAGGTACTGCAATAAGAAATCATTGCAGTAATTACCAATGTTGGAAGTAAAGAGTTTACATCAAATCACTTTCTTGAGTTCCTGTATTTTCATTTAAAAAACAACTTTGAGAAATCAGAGAAGGTTTCTGCTTTCAACATCGAATGCAAATCCAATTAGTGCCTTTTTAAACTTAGCATTTTACACTTAGCATTTTATTTTATTTTTTTTTTTATTTTATTTTATTTTTAGTTGGAGTCTCACTCTGTCACCTAGGCTGGAGTGCAGTGGCATGCTCACGGTCACTGCAGCCTTGACCTGCTGGGCTGATCCTTCCACCTCAGCCTTCCAAGTAGCTGGAACCACAGGCACGAGCCACCACACCCAGTTAATTTTTTTATTTATTGCAGAGACGAAGTCTCATCAAGTTGTCCAGGCTGGTCTCAAACCCCTGGACTTAGGCAATCCTCTTGCCTCTGCCTCTGCCTCCCAGAGTGCTGGGATGACAGGCATGAGCCACCACACCCGGCTCACTTACCATTTTTTAAATCAGTATAAATATACTCTCCCTTGCTTTTCTCTCTTCAACCCTGTCTGCTGTGTTTCTTACAAACTTTTGGCCACAGAAAAGAGTGTTTACTTTGCTTGGATAAAAGAATTGCCATTCCTAGTGACCAGGAAACACCCTCATGACTAGAGAGAGTAGCTGTGTGATGAGTGCCAATTTCCTCTGCTGCTTACGTTTGTGGCTTTTAACTGATTCTGAAAGATGCCATCAGTTTTGTAGGATAGTATCTTGTAGTGACCATAGCTAAATTTTGCTTTCCTCTAGTCCTCTATTTATTTGGTAATATAAATTTCCTTCTGACTTCCTATTGAAACTGGATTTTCAGAAACAAATCGTTTTCCTTGAATGGTACTTCGTAATTTTCTGCCTGCATTTGCATCCTCTGGCATTTGCTAAAGGTGATAATTCAATTATTACATGAGTGTTAAATCAACATGCACTTAATTAACCAAGGTGATAAAGAAGAATCCTCTCTCATGCCCTGATACTTGCATCTAGCATAATGGTAAAATAGAAAGAGCACGGGACTAGAAATCAGAAGAACCAACTTCAATCCTGATGTTCCTACTTGTTCTACCAACTGTGGGATCATGTACATATTATTTAAAATCTCTAAGCTCCTGTTTCTTTACTTACAACATGGTGGTGAGTCTTTATAACAGAGTGATTTGAGTATTTGAAGAAATCATATATTAAAATGCACCTTTTTTTGAGTTGGAGTCTCACTCTGTTGCCCAGGCTGAAGTGCAGAGGCATGCTCACAGCCACCCCAGCATCGACCTGCTGGGCTCAGATGATCCTTCCACCTCAGCCTTCCAATTAACTGGATCTACAGGGGTGCGCCACCATGCCTGGCTAATTTTTTGATTTATTGTAGAGTTGAGGTCTCGCCAAGTTGCCCAGGCGGGTCTCGAACCTGTAGGCTCAGGCAATCCTTTCACCTTGGCCTTCCAAAGTGCTGGGATCACAGGCGTCGCCGAGTCCGGCCAGGTGTGGTGCCACAAGTAGTTCCAGCTACTTGGAAGGCTGAGGCGGAAGGATCACCTGAGCCCAGCAGGTTGCGGCTGTGGTGGCCATGAGTGTGCCATTGTATTCCAGCCTGAGTGACAGAGTGAGACTCCAACTCAAAAAAAGAAAGAAAAAAAGGTTTATTGTAAGATTTTTGTTGTTGTTGTTAGTTGGGGTCTCACTCTGTCACCCATGCTGGAATGCAGTAGCACACTCACAGCTCACCACAGCCTCAATCTCCTGGGATTAGATAATCCTTCTCCCTCAGCCTCCCGACTAGCTGCAACTCCAGGCACACACCACCACACCCAGTTATTTTTCTTTTTTTCTTTTTTTTGTAGAGACAAGGCCTTACTGTGTTGTCCAGGCTGCTCTTAGATTCCTGGCCTCAAGTGATCCTCCCACCTTGGCCTCCCAAAGAGCTGGGAATATAGGCGTGAGCCACTGTGCTCTGCCTTCTGAGATCTTAATAAAGTTATCTTAACAGTACAAGGCATTATTACTATGAAATCAAAAAATAATACAGAGAATTTCATAATAAATACTTCTTTTAAAATGTATTACTATTGGAAAATGCCAATAGTAGAGCAGGAATGGGCGAAAACGACACGTTTCAGGGAAGAAAACGGGCAGGAATGGGCAAAAAACTCTCCGTTCGGCAAAGGAAAGGGGGATAAAAGCCATATGTTCTTGGGAGAAGACAGGCAGTCACAGAGGGAAACGTCTGGTTCGCGGGGGAAAAAAATGTATTACTCTCATTTACTCTTTGCTTATATGCTTAAGTCTTTGCAAATACAATTGGTGTTTTAAAAGTCATGTTATTTTTCAAATAAAAAGGTTTTCTTTTCATTTAACTTTTACAAAAATTTCTCTCCTTTTGATATAGCTCAAATAAATGTATGTTATATGTGCAAATTCTCTTATAATATTGCTTAAACAAATTTTTGGACTAAGGGGAAGGCTGTGAAGAGCATTTTGGCCAACATTATAAGAAGAAAAAAATGAATAGTCATCACAAACTCTTTACTTTATAACAAAAGAAGCTTCCTCTGTATAGAGGCATGATCTGACCTATATCTGGACAAAATCTCAGTGGTGATGAATTTTTGCAACAGTCTCTGAGAGTTGTGAAAGCTCACAGTATCTACCCCACCAAAAACGTTTAACCATGGAGAGTTTTTCACAACATAAGGAAGACATGCATTAAGAGAACTCAGAAAAAGCAATAGGACTATAGAAATTAATACCCTCTCTATGACTTGTTGTGTCGGCCAAGTGAGCTCCTTTGTACAGCATTAATGTTTTATTAGTAAGATAACTTGCCATCAAAGTCGACCATGAACAACAGCCAGGACTTTGGTATTTCAAATACCTTTTGGTATTTCAAGGCATTTTATTAAGTGGAAACCACATAAAGACCCGGCCTGGACCATCTGACCAGCCCAGCACGAGAGATCTCTTCTCTGACTTGATCCAAAGTGTGCACATAGAAAGTCCTTCAGAGGATGTTCTCCAGCTTTGGGTTGCAAAGAAGGGGATAAATGAGGTTACTGCAGTCACCTCTGAGGTGATAAAACAAGCCATTACATCATGTCTACAACCAATGTATCCTAAGTGCCTGGCACATCCTAAATGACAAACCTGTTACCTAACAGAGTGACAGTCCTAAAGGAGGGACAGACAGTGGGTATGTGGAAATATAAATGCAAGTTACATTACCAGGTAATGAGAAGTGCCACAGAGAAAACTTCAGCAAGTGGGGTAAAGGAACAGGGAAAAACAGGGAAAAACAGGTGGGAGGGACTCCCTGAAGGTAACATTTGCATAGCTCAGAAAGGAAACCAAGAGATAACAGAGGTAACAGAGATCTGGGGCAAGAGGGCTCCAGGCAGAGAGAATAAGTGAAAAAACTCTGTTCTTGAATGTTTTAAGTCAGGATGTCTAGGGCCACATGAGCAAAGAGGAGAGATGGAGAAATGAGAGGACCTCCTGGGCTACTGTGAGAGCTCTCGCTTTGACCTTGAATGAAGAAGGAGCCATAGGGTGGCATTGGGATTGGAGCGTCATGGTTGACTCTGCCCGCCACACAGGAAAGAGACAAGAGCAGTGCTTCTCCAATTTTTTAATGTCAAGGGCACTTTACACTTAAAAACTACTGAGATCCCATAAAGCTTCTGTTTAAGTGGTTATCTATTAATATTTACGGTATCTTAGTATATTGAATAAAAATGTTTTTAACTAATCAGTGATTTTAATTAATTCATTTTAAAACAATAGGGGCTCATTACAAAAAATATAAATAGTATACTTTTTGAAAAATAAGTATATTTTCAAGTCAAAAAATTTGGTAGAAGATTAGCATTGTTTTACACTTTTGCAAATTTCATTCATGACTGACCTAAGAGAAGATAGTTAAGAGATTCATATCTTCTGCATTCAATTTGTGAAAGTATCTTGAGAAAACACAATCTTACACAAAAATGTAATCAGAAAAGGAAAGAGTGTTCTAGTGATCTTTTCAGACAATTTTGTATATTCCTCTTTGATATTACACGGAAACTTAACAAGCACTAGTTTCTTAAAGGTTATTTTTTATGTGGAGTTGGAAACCATGTAATTAATGAACTTCACCTACTCTATTACAAAAAGATCCACTAGTCTATTCTCTTTCTCTCTCTCTTTGTCCCTGTGTGTGTGTGTGTGTGTGTGTGTGGTGTGTGTGTGTGTGTGTGTGTGTGTGTGTGTGTGTGTGTGTGTGTGTGTGTGTTTTGAGATGAGGTCTCATTATGTTGCCCTAGTTGGTCTCAAACTCTAGGGTTTAAGGCAATCTTTCCCACCTCAGCCTCCCTAGTAGCTGGGGCTAACTGGTTATTTTGTAATTTTACCCATACATGATCTCTTAATATCATGCACTTGTTCATTTGAAAAAAATCTTGATTCACTGAGTTATGCAGATCCTCCAAGTTCTCACACGTTTTATTACATATCAAAAGTCATATGCAACCAGGCGCGGTGGCTCATGCCTATAATCCCAGCACTTTGAGAGGCCAAGGTGAGAGGATTGCCTGAGCCTGCAAGTTCGAGACCAGCCTGGGCAACTTGGCAAGACCTCATCTCTACAATAAATCAAAAATTAGCCAGGTGTGGTGGCAATTGCCTGTTGTTCCAGCTACTTGGAAGGCTGAGGAGGAAGGATCACCTCAGCCCAGCAGGTGAAGCCTGCGGTGGCCGTGAGCGTGCCCCTGCACTCCAGCCTGGGTGACAGAGTAAGACTCCAACTCAAAAAAAAAAAAAAAAAAGTCATACGCATAAATAGCACCTCTAGTGGCAATTAAAAACTTATTAGGTATTGAAAAACTTTCAATTTCACAGTAGCCCATCCAAGTTTTTCAAAATTCCAATTTTCACTTAAAAACTATCATTAGCAACAAATACTGCCAATTTTTTTTCCATGAAGCGTTAGGCTTATTTTATTTTATTTTTTTTTTTGAGTTGGAGTCTCACTGTCGCCCAGACTGGAGTGCAGTGGCCGCTCCCGGCCACCACAGCCTCGACCTACTGGGTTCCTACGATTCTTCCACCTCAGCCTTCCGAGTAGCTGGAACTACAGGCACACGCTACCACGCCCGGCTAATTTTTTTTTGATTTATTGTAGAGATGAGGTCTCGCTGCCAGGCGGGTCTCGAATCCGCGGGCTCAGGCAATCCACTCACCTCAGCCTCCCAAAGGTGCAGGATTACAGGCTAAGCCACCGAGCCCGGCTATTTTATTTATTTTTAAGAAAAAGGCCAGGTGTAGTGACTCATGCTTATAATCCCAGAATTTTGGGAGGTCAAGGCAGGAGGGTTGCTTGAGCCCAGGATTTCTAGACTAGCCTGCACAACATGGTGAGATCTTGTCTCCAAAAAAAAGAAAGAAAGAAAGAAAATTAGCCAGGCATGGTGGTGCCTGTGGTCCCAGCTGCTTGGGAAGCTGAAGCAAAAGGATCACCTGAGCCCAGGCGGTAGAGGCTGCAGTGAGCTGTGATCTGATCGTGCCACTACACTGCAGCCTGGGTGACAGAACAAAAGCCCAACTCATACACGCACAAAAAAAGAAGAAGAAAAGAATGAAAGAAAATGTCTGCCAAATACTCAAATCAGAATAACTGTAGTTTCCTTTCAATTATTATCTCAAGTAAATTAGTATTTTAGGAAAAAATGCAGATAGTTTAATTCACAACTTAAAAAAGAACAGATAGTTTAATTCTCATCTTAAAAAAAAAGCAGATAGTTTAATTCTCATCTAAAGCAGTCACACAAATGCTTTCCTTCCAGACCACCTCCACACTTCAGTAAGTAACAAAAATCCTTCCTCATAAGAGGGAGGATCCCCCGCAAAAAACCGGACTTGTCTTTTGGTGGGTGGGCCCCTTGTAGTACACTCGGAATCTGTTCCTCTGGAGCAAACTTTGGCCAACCAAAGTTTTTATTTTGAAATTTTGAGAAGGTTGCATCACAATTTGCAGAAGAAATGTCCTGAGTTGTGGCAAGCAGGCAACTGGTTCTTCCACCATGGCAATGCACCTGCCCACACCATGCAGAGTGTTCAGCAGTTTATGATCAAAAACATTATGACCCATGCCCCACCCTCCTTATTCACCCAATCTCGCCCCAACGACATTTTTTATATGTTTGTTTCACCAGATGAAAAAAGTCCTCAAGGGGACGTGTTTTGCCAGTGTGAAAGAGGTGAAACAAATAATGGCAGAAGCACTAAAAGGCATCAACATTGATGAGTTCAAGAACTGCTTTGAGCAGTGGAAAAAGCATCTCAACAGGTATATTGCATCAAACGGAGAGTACTTTGAAGGTGACTGGAGTTTAAACATGCAAGAACAAATACACAATTTTTTATAAATAAATTACAGGATTTTGGGGTCCCTCCTCACCTTGTACTTCCCACATTATCACATACAATACTAAAAAGTTATATTCTCAAGAGTAAGGAAGACAAGCCGGGCTCGGTGGCTCAGCCTGTAATCCCGCGCCTTTGGGAGGCTGAGGTGAGTGGATTGCCTGAGCCCGCGGGTTCGAGACCCGCCTGGGCAGCGAGACCTCATCTCTACAATAAATCAAAAAAATCAGCTGGGCATGGTAGCGCGCGCCTGTAATTCCGGCTACTCGGAAGGCTGAGGCGGAAGGATCGCCGGAACCCAGCAGGTCGAGGCTGCGGTGGCCAGGAGCGGCCACTGCACTCCAGTCTGGGCGACAGAGTGAGACTCCAACTCAAAAAAAAAAAAAAAACAAGAGTAAGGAGGACAAATCATGCTTTAACAGTTTTTGCTACTTTATCGAGGACATCCTTAAGTACAGTGGCCTCTTTTTTTGCATATTGTTAATAAAGCATATTTGACTGTAGTAAAGCTTAGTGTCAGTGCTTGATTTGTGATCGTGCACTAGCAATTTACTCACCATTGCTTTTGCACCAACAGTGCAAATGTCAGTAACAATGAAAAGTACCAATATATCCTCATATTAAGAAATTTGTGGTCGGGCACAGTGGCTCAAGCCTGTAATCCCAGCACTTTGGGAGGCCGAGGCGAGAGAATTGCCTGACACCAGGGGTTTGAGACCAGCCTGGGCAACTTGGTGAGACCTCATCTCTACAATAAATCAAAAAATTGGCCTGGCGTGGTGACTCATGCCTGTAGTTCCAGTTTCTTGGAAGGATCACCTGAGCCCAGAAGGTCGAGGCTACTGTGGCTGTGAGCATGCCATCACACTCCAGTCTGGGCGACAGAGTGAGACTCCAACTCAAAAAAAAATTTTTTTTAAAAGAAAAGAAATTTGTTTGACCTCATGGACCCCCTGAAAGGATCTTGGGATCCCCAGGGATCCATGGGCCATGTTGTGAGAGCCACTGACCCACTGGAGGCATAGGTGGGCTCAGGGAAGCAAGTCGGAAGGCCACTTCCATAATCCAGGCAAGGAAAATGGGTGGATATAGCCCAGTGACAGCACTGAACTGAGGAAGATGTAGTCAGATTCTAGAGCCCACAGGAACTCCAGCTTACTGGATATAGCACGTGAGCGAAAACAAGCAGTCAAGACTGACTAAGAGATTTATAAATTAGCCAGGCATGGTGGTGCACACCTGTAGTCCTAGCCACTCAGGAGGTTGAGGCAGAAGGATCACCTGAGCCCAGGAAGTCTAGGCTGCGATGAGCCATGATCATGTCACTGCACTGCAGCCTAGGCAACAGAGTGAGACCCAGACTCAAAAAAAAAAAAAAAGACAACCAGGCATTGTGGCTCACACCTGTAATCCCAGCACTCTGGGAGGCTGAATAGAAGAATTGTTTCAGCCCAGGAGTTTGAGACCAGAATGGACAACATAGTGAGACCTCATCTCTACCAAAAAAAAAAAAAAAAAATGAATGAATGATTAAAAGATTTAAAGCCTGAGCAAGTTAAAGGATGATTTTTATATATTTTTTTATTTTAAAGATGTGAAGTACAATTCAGGATTAGATATACAAGTGGATATCATCGAGGTAAAGTTGGAGCCTCCCTTTGGTCCCCACTTTGTCTGGTTTCAGATCAGGTACCGTTATTGATCTTGTGTCCCTGCCTAAAGGATGATTTTGCTATTGACTGAAATAAGGAAGATGGCAGAAATATACTTCATGAAAAAAATGAGGAGTTGTTTTTCAGACATGTTAAATTTGAAATGTCTATAATATATCCAAGCAGAGATTTGTTTTTTAAAATAGGTAGTTGGATTCAAAATATCTGAACTGAGAACCTAGAATTCAAAATATCTGAACTGAGCTATGAAGATATTATAGGTGCATAAAATGATCACACAAAACTTTTTTTTTTTTTAATTGAAATCTCACTCTGTCACCTAGGCTGGAGTAGAGGGGCAGGCTCAGGACCACCCCAGCATCGATCCACTGGGCTCCGGCGATCCTTCCACCTCAGTCTGCCAAGTAGCCAGGACTACAGGCACACGCTACCACACTAGGTTAATTTTTTTGATTTATGTAGACATGAAATCTTACCAAGTTGCCCTGGCTGGTCTCGAACCTGCGGCCTCAGGCAATCCACTACCTCAGTCTACCAAAGTGCTGGGATTACAGGCTGAGCCACTGAGCCCAGCCACACAAAAAATTTTAACCTACAGGTAACAGCACACAGTAGCTGTAGAAATCCTCTGCTTCAGACTTTATGAAGATTTAGCAGGCACCTCAGTCACAGTCACGAGGACTTTGAAGCATTTTATCATGCATAATGTGGCAAGCTAATCTATGGAGAGGAGTCATGTGTTCTTCCTGCTTTTTTTTTTTTCCTGTTTTTGAGTTGGAGTTTCACTCTGTCACCCAGGCTGGAGGGCAGTGCTCTCAAGGCCACCGCAGCCTCTACCTTCTGGCTCAGGTGATCTTTCCACCTCAACCTTCCAAGTAGCTGGAACTACAGGCACTTGTCACCACACCTGGCTAATTTTTTGACTTATTGTAGAGATGAGGTCTCGCCAAGTTGCCCAGGCTGATCTCAAACCTGTGGACTCAGGCAATCCTCTCACCTCAGCCTCCCAAAGTGCTGGGATTATAGGCATAAGCCACCACGGCCTGTCTTTTTCCTGCTTCTTTACAGACCCAAAAGAATGAGTGATGTTTTCCTCTTCCTTCTATCGTTGAGGCCTGGGGCTCTCTCATCAAAGCTAACGGGGCTCGACTTGGAAAAACCTCAGCTTCGAGGCCATGGAGTCTGGAGAGGGACATGGAGTTGATGGATGGAAAGTGGCCCTACCTCAGAGGAAGAGGAGCCCTTCCCTGAGGCTCAAGGAGGGTCCTGGCTTGGGAGTGGGCCATGGGAGATGAGTTAGTGGACTCTTCACTCTGGTTACAGTGCTCTTCCCCCATTCACATGGCGGTTCCACACTTTATCCAGGACTCTCTTCACAAGCTCTGGAGGCCTCTTCTGACCACAGTCTAACATTATCTGTAAGCCCAGCACTTTGGAAGGCTGAGTCAGAGGATTGCTCAAGTCCAGGAGTTCGAAACCAGTCTAGGCAACAGAGTGAGACCTTATCTCTACAAAAAAATCAAAAGTTTAGCTGGGCATGTTGGCCACACCTGTAGTCCCAGTTACTTGGGAGGCTAAAACAGAAGGTTTGCTTTAGCCGGGGAGGTTAAGGCTGCGGTGAGCCATGATCATGCCACTGCACTCCAGCCTGGGCATCAGAGTGAGATCACGACTCAGAAATTAATTAATTAATTAAAATATCCACCTCCAACACCCACCATCACCCTCTATCCACCTTGATTTTTCTTACTTTCTAATGTTAATCTCAACCTGAATTTTATTTTTATTTATTTATTTATTTATTTAGTCAAAGTCTCATTCTGTTGCCCAGGCTGGAATGCAGTAGCACACTCATGGCCACCACAGCCTCAGCCTGCTGTGCTCAGGAGATTCTTCCACCTCAGCCTTCCAAGTAGCTGGAACCACAGGCACGCGCCACCATGCCTGGCTAGTTTTATTGATTTATTGTAGAGACAAGGTCTTGCCAAGTTGTCCCAACTGGTCTCAAACCCTTGGGCTAAAGCAATCCTCTCGCCTCCACCTCCCAAAGTGCTGGAATGACAGGCTTGAGCCATCGCGCCTGGCCACAACATGAATTTTATAACATTTATGTAGCACCTATCTATTTATAAATTCACTTACATAGTGACTTGTTATTCGCCCTCGCTTGAATTTATGCCTTTTCAAGGCAGCAATGTGGAGTGGGTTTTTTTTTTTTCCAATTTTTATATAACTAATATGCGCTAAGAATTCATTATGCATTGGTTAAACTATTATCTTTCCATATCCCTTTGAAGGATATGAAAGATGATGAAAGATGCAAACATCTGATAGGGCCCAAGAAAAATTTATTTTAACTTTTGGGAATTTTTAATTATTCTATCAAATATCATATACATATTAAACAATGTATAAAACATGTGTTAGGTAAAAATAATAAAAAGAACAACGACGAAGCCGGGCTCGGTGGCTCAGTCTGTAATCCCACGCCTTTGGGAGGCCTTTGGATTGCCTGAGCCCGTGGGTTCAAGACCTACCTGGGCAGCAAGACCTCATCTTTACAATAAATCAAAAAATCAGCTGGGCGTGGTAGCGCGCGCCTGTAATTCCGGCCACTCGGAAGGCTGAGGCGGAAGGATCACCGGAGCCCAACAGGTCGAGGCTGCGGTGGCCAGGAGCGGCCACTGCACTCCAGTCTGGGCGACAGAATGAGACTCCAACTCAAAAAAAAAAAAAAAAAAAGAACAACGACGTATCCCTGGTTAACTTCAGAAATAGAACATTGTGAGGCCTTTGTAGCCTGTTGTGAGCACCATCATTTAGCCCACAGAGAATCACCATCACAAGTCCACTGGCTTGTCTTTATGATCTCACATGTTTGTAACCCTTTAAAATGTTTATCTCTGCCTGGACCGACAACGTCTCTCATCTATAATCCCAGTACTTTGGGAGGCCAAGGCAGGAGAATCACTTGAACCCGGGAGTTTGAGACCATCCTGGGCAACATAGTGAGACTGCGTCTCTACAAAAAATATCAACAACAACAACAAAAATCATGTGTGATAGCTCACATCTATAATCACAGCTACTCAAGAGGCTGAGGTGGAAAGACCGGCTGAGCCCAGGAGGTCAAGGCTGCGATGAGCTGTGAATATGCCACTGCACTCCAGCCTGTGTGACAGAGTGAGACCCTGACCCAGAAAAATTATAATAAAATATTGTTTACTTTTGTCTGTTTCTAACTTTGTATAAATGAACCAGATTCTCTCTATTTTTCAGCCTTTTTTTTTTTTTGGCTCAGTATTATTTGTGAGATGAATTCATACTATGCTTTTAGCTGTGCTTTGTTTCTTCACTGCCACCACTGCAAAGTATTCCCTGGTATGAAAAGCTAATGTTTTGTTGCAGGATGTTTATTTAAGTGGTTTCCAACTTTTTGGCTATTACATACAATGCTGCTGTGAAATTCTGTGAAATTCTTGCACACATCTCTCAAGATGCACGTTCAAAGATTGCTGAGAGGAATCTGTACACCACTGAGAGGAATTTTTGAGGAGTCATAGGGTATGTGTGTGTTGAACTTCACAGGAGAATGACAAACTGTCTTCTAAAGCAGATGTATCCAGAGCTCGCACACTTGAGTCCTGGAGTCCAAGACCAGTGTGGCTAGATCAGTTTTTTGAATATCAAAATAAGCCGGGTGCGGTGGCTCACGCCTGTAATCCTAGCGCTTTGGCGGTTGGAGGCAAGAGGATTGCCTGTGTCCACGGGTTCGAGACCAGCCTGGGCAACCTGGTGAGAGACTTTGTCTCTATAATAAATCAAAAAATTAGCCAGGTGTGGTGACACAGGCCTGTATTTCCAGCTACTTGGAAGACAGAGGCGGAAGGATCGCCTGAGCCCAGCAGGTCAAGGCTGCTGTGGCCATGAGTGTACCACAACACTCCAGCCTCGGCAGCAGAGTGAATGAGACTCCGACTCAAAATAAATGACTGGCAGGCTCATGCCTGCAATCCTAGCACTTTGGGAGGCAGAGGCGAGAGGATTGGCTGAGTCCAGGGGTTCAAGACCAACCAGGACAACTTCGCGAGAGCTCATCTCTACAATAAATCAAAAATTAGCTGGGCATGGTGGTGCACACCTGAGGCTCCAGCTACTCGGAAGGCTGAGGCAGAAGGATCACCTGAGCCCAGCAGGTCAAGACTACAGTGGTCGTGAGCATGCCACTGTACTCTAGGCTGGTCAACAGAATGAGACTCAGACTCAAAAAATAATAATAATAACAATAATAATTTTTAAATGAATAAATAAATATCAAAATAATTCCACACTTGGTAGATAACTGCTGTCCTAAGCCTTAATTCCTTGCAGTTGCTGTAGCCACAGGGTTTCCTAAACTACCCCAGCTTTCCTGGGACTGAGAAAGTCTCTAGGACACAGGATGTTCAATTTTAAACAAAGAGAAGAACAGCAAACACTGGGCACTGCTAAAAGGGGGGTGTAGAGGGATAAGGGACACACAGCATCCCCCCCCCGTTGGGTACCATGTCCACTACTAGAGGGAGGGAGGGCTCACTAGAAACCCAACCTCACCTGTGTGCAATTCGCTTATGTAGCAAATCCCCACAGGTACCCCATAACTCTGAAATAAACAAACAAAAAAACAGCTCCTGGCAAACCAGGCAAGTCGGTCATCTTCCCTGGCCAGCAAAGAGACTTTCCCACAACTGAGTAACTAAAGCCCGAATGCTGATGCCATGGTCAAGGACTGTGGATCTCGTCTGTGAGTGCATTTGTTTATATTCCCACTGAAAGCTTGCATATTTTATTGCTTCCTCTTCTCATCACCACTTGTTACGTTCTTTTTACTTTTCGCTATGTAGAGAGTATAAACTATTATCTCATTATATTAATTTTTATTTTTCAGATGTGGTTGATCATATTTTCATAGGATAATTGGCTATTCATTTGGCTTAATGAAAAATGTTCACCATACCAGAGAGGGGGTATAGGACCAGGGTATGGAAAATGAGTCCAGGCTGTTCAAAAATGTCATGTTGCAGTAATCTTTAGCTTTGACCAAGTTTCCTGTCTTGGTTTGGCAGAGTGTGGGTGTAATCCTGCACCTCCAAAGAGACCATCCCGACTTGTCACAAGAGCATCTATCACTATGGCCAGGAAAAAAAAAGGAAACTGATGACCAGAAGTTCTTCTCTAATTTTTTCCAAGTGTGTAGGTCACCTGAGCTTCCTGTATCACACCACAAAAGACGGGAAAAACAAACCAGGCACAGTGGCTCACACCTGTAATCCCAGCACTTTGGGAGGCAGAGGTGAGAGGATTACCTGAGCCCAGGGATTCAAGACCAGCCTGGGCAGCTCGGTGAGACCTCGCCTCTATAATAAATCAAAAATTGAACCAGGCATGGTGGCACACGCCTAGGGTTAGAAGACTGAGGCGGAAGGATCAACTGAGCCCAGCAGGTAGAGTCTGCGGTGGCCGTGATTGTGCCACTGTACTCCAGCCTGGGCAACAGAATGAGATTCCGACTCAAAAAAAAAAATGAGAAAAACAGATCATAATTAATGTTGAATATCTAATCAAGCTAAGATGGGTAAAGAATATGTTGATTTGTTGTTGTTGTTGTTGTTGTTGTTGTTGAGACAGGATCTCACCGTGTTGCCCAAGCTGGAGTACAGTGGCACCATCTCAGCTCACCACAGCCTTGACCTCCTGGTCTCAGGCAGTCCTCCCACCCCAGCCTCCTGAGCAGCTGGGACAACAGTCGTGCGCCACCACACCCAGCTAACTTATTGATTTTTTTGTAAAGACCCGGTCTCCATGTTGCCCAAACTGGTCTCAAACTCCCAGGCTCAAGCAATTCTTCCACTTCAGCCTCCCAAAGTGCTGGGATTACAGGCGTGAGCCACCATGCCCAGCCTGATTTTAGTGGATTTAGAAAAATATTCGTATAGCAATATATAGAGCTACTGTTTGAATTTTCACATTGGAGGCCATAGGTATACTCCCTCCACCGGACTCCTGTGACCACCAAACAAAACATGGTATAATCTGTTCTAAATGTGTAACCCACGCAAATGATCGCGTATCCAACATCCAGGTGATAACCAGTACAGTCTCGAAAGACAAAGCAAATCTAGAGGCAGATTGAGACTGGAAATGAAGCCTCATAGCTTCCCACTCTTCCTCTGAAGATTTTTTTTTTTTTTGAGTTGGAGTCTCACTCTGTCGCCCAGACTGGAGTGCAGTGGCCGCTCCCGGCCACCGCAGCCTCGACCTGCTGGGCTCCGGCGATCCTTCCGCCTCAGCCTTCCGAGTAGCTGGAACTACAGGCGCGTGCTACCACGCCCGGCTGATTTTTTGATTTATTGTAGAGATGAGGTCTCGCCAAGTTGCCCAGGCGGGTCTCGAAGCCGCAGGCTCAGGCAATCCACTCACCTCAGCCTCCCAAACCGCGGGGTTACAGGCTGAGCCACCGAGCCCGGCTCCTTTGAAGATTTTTAATCATCTCTTGGGAAAAGCATGAACTTGATGAAGGCAATCAAGAAAGACTGTGAAATCACTGCATCCAAAATGTGATCTCTTAAAACGGTGACCCTTCCCTAATTCAAAACGCTTTTACCCAAGTGCCATGGCCAGCAGGAATCAGGCATGATTTTAACTTTGGGCAACATTTTCCCAGCTTTTACATTCCATTAAATCATGTATTCATGATCTTTCTTACAACTTTGGTGTATATTTTTTTGCTTGCCTTCATGATACCATAAGTGGTGTTTATAGCACATTATTCATAAATATGTTGGCATGAGCAGTGAGGTGGAGATAGGGAAGCTAGAGTCGGAGAATAAGAGGAACTCGGCAATTCGATTGTTTACTTGTTTGTTTCTTTTTTTTCAATAGAGATGGAGTCTCACTGTGTTGCCCTGGCTGATCACAAACTCCTGGGCTCAAGCGATCCTCTTACCTCAGCCTCCCAAAGTGCTGGGATTATAAGCAAGAGCCACCATGCCCTGCCAAGACTGGTTATTTTTTAAATCATAGAATCTCTCCATTCAATACGATTTAGAAAATGTAAATAATGATATATAAGTTATTGGCAGAAACATAAAAACACTTTATAGCTGTCTTTTTTTAGATTTGTTGAACAACTAAAAATAGTAACTATAAATATGATACATGAGCTGGGGCTACAGAGCTTAGTCACGGAGCACAGTAGCTGAGAGCAGTTTCTGAAACGAGGAACTCTGAGATGCACACCAGTCGCAGGCCTCTGCCGACCAGGAACTGCTACAGTCAGGGCTGTGGAGACGTTTATGTCAAGATGTTTCCAAGAGGCTCTGAGCACTGACTGCCACACCTGGCCTTACACAGAACCACTCCAAATATGCTAGCTCTTGGGTGACATAACTTTAGAGGTTTGGGGAAGAACCCTGAAATTCTAAAATATCTTTTAACTTCTTGTTGCAATGTCTGGAATTCTCCATCACTAGACCCTATATAAAACACCTGGGAATTTTTCAAGAGGACCCTGTGTATGTATGTATGTATATGTGCATATAAGTATGTATGATTTTGAGTCGAGGTCTCACTCTGTTGCCCAGGTTGGAATGCAGGGACATGATCAAAGCTCACCACCGCTTCAGTCTCTTGGACTCAGGAGATCCTTCTGTCTCAGTCTCCCTAGTAGCTGGGACTACAGGCACATGCCACCACACCCAGTTAATTCTTTGTTTTTGTGGGGGTTTTTGTTTGTTTGGGGGGGAGGGACTTGCTGTGTTGCCCAGACTGGTCTCAAATTCCTGGGCTCAAGTAATCCTCCCACCTCGGCCTCCCAAAATGCTGGGATAACAATTATGAGCCACCGTGTCCAGTGTATTTATTTTTTAAAAGCAACAGTTTTCAGACAATGAGACTCAAAAAAAGCATAATGGATAAGAAAGGAATGGGGGGGTAGCAGCATTGTCTAATATAGGAGTAAGTTCAAGTGTTCCTTTACACCCTTACTCATTTGACAGCAAAAGTAGGAAGGAATCCAAGACAAGACACAACTTCTCTGCTAGTGAGCCATGTCCTGACAACTCTTCTTCCACTGTCCATAGGCATGTGACGGTTAGCTCTACTATTGAATCTAAGACTTCTAAGGGGCCAGACGCAGTGACTCACGCCTGTCATCCCAGCATTTTGGGAGGCTAAGGCAGAGGGATCACTTGAGCCCAGAAGTCTGAGACCAGCCTGGGCAGCAGAGCGAAACCTCATCTCTATAAAAATTCAAAATAATTAGCCAGGCGTGGTGGCACATGCCTGTTGTCCCAGCTACCCAGGAGGCTAGGGCAGAAGGATTGTCTGAGCTCAGAAGGTCAAGGCTGCAGTGAGCTGGGATTGCGCCACCACACTCCAGCCTGGGTGACAGAGTGAGACCCCCAACTCAAAAAAAAAAAACTCCCAAAGGAGCCTTGTCAATATCTGATCATTCATTCTCACAGCCATGAAGATGAGGTATCTGGGCTCTGTGTCCTGGTTTGTAGGAAATTTTATGCTGCTTCATTTGCTAAATACAACCAATGTTTTTTGACTGGTATTATTACTGTTTTAAAAACGTAAAAAATATATCAACAGAAAATGAAATCTGAAGAACTAGTTAAGAATTGGATTATGAACTTCACAGCAACTTGGATGGATTTAGAGACTATAATATCGAGTAATCTATCACAGAAATAAAGAACTGAGTATCACAGTCCTCTCACTCCTAAGAGGACCTTGAACATCTATCGTAATACTATAAGAAAGGGATTGGCAGTGGTGGGAAACTGCCAGGGGGTGGGATCAGGGATCAGCAGTAGTGGGAAACTGCTGGGGGGAAGTGGGGAGCACACCTCATCAACAAGGGGACCTGCATAATCAACATTTGTATACCTGACCCTGAATTGTACCCCACATATTTTTTAAAAATCCAAATTTAAAAAAACAAGAATTGGGTCAACCCGCGATAGCTCACACCTGTAATCTTAGCACTTTGGGAAACTGATGTGAAAGGATTGCCAGAGCCCAGGCATTCAAGACCAGCCTAGGCAACATAGCAAAACCCTGTCTCTACAAAAAGTTTTCTATAAAAAAAAATTAACTAGGCATGATGGCACAAGGCGTGACCTGTAGTCCCAGATACTCAGGAGGCTAAGATGAGAGGATTGCTTGAGCCCAGGAGTTCAAGGTTGTTGTGAGCTATGATTGCACCACTACCCTCCAGCCTAGGCAATAGAGTGAGATCCTTAAAAAAAAAAAAAAGCCCACTTTTTGATGAAAACCTGAATTACTATTAATGCTAAAAATGTTAGGAATTGTAATGAATACTATGTAAATCATGTATTATTTTATAGTTCTTATATGCATCAAGCTGACTTTTAATTTGAAGAGTCAAAATCACATAGAGTAACAGAAAAAAATAACAACAAGTGTCAAATCGTTATGAATGTAGAATTATAGAAAACTGACAAGGAAACGCTCTTCTTCTTTAAATGGGCTTCATACTCATCAGTCCTCAGTAATGTTGTGTGGAAGAAATATTTGTGTTATACAAGACAAGACGGTTGTGAAGCTATTGTTATCTCCGGTTATACACGTAGAGAGACGTGTACACACAGACACGTAGAAAAATAAACATCCCCCTAGGAAGGGAAGAGATAAATCAAGCAATTTATATTTTTAATAATGGAAAGAATCAACAAAGTAACACACAAAGGATGAACACTGAGGAAAATAAAGGATTCGGCATCAATCTAATTAGCCACATCAGCTGAGAGAGGTTTGTGTTGGTTTTTGTAAACACAGAATAGGTTTTGAGCATAAAGTCAATAAGTGCACTGAGGTACTGGACTGATCACATTTGTTCTAACATTGACCTTATAGTAATTAAAAATTGATGCTTGCAACATAATACAGCTGTGCAATCATATTTAAACCTAATCATTTCATAGAGAGAGGAAAGTTGTACAAAAAGGTCAAAAACACTTTAATTTCATGACAGTAAATTTACTCTTTATTCCCAAAGTGAAAATGTCTAATTTCTAAAAGAGCAAACCAATAATTACTTATTATAAAGCTATTTTAGTCAATACTTAATTTTGCTATATTGATTAGTGTTTAGACATTTAAAATGTACCCTACAGCAAGAATATGTTTACAATACTTTCTCCCTGCTGATGTTTGTCAGTATTCCATGGATCGATTTAAGACATGTCTCAAAAATGCCAAAGTTAATAGTAATCATATAAAAGAGAGAGCTTGACACCTTTAAAACTGAAATTTAATCTTAAATATTTGAATACTGGTGTCCTGAAAGATCTTTGTACCATGATCACTATTTCTGCCATTAAACACTTTAACGATGAGTACCCAATTAAACCACATTATAAATTCTATTTTGTCCCAAAAGTAACTAACTGAGAGAGAAAATATAAAAATTATCAACCACTTGCAACTGCAACAAAATGTTTCCTCTTTATTTTATGTACTTTGGTTGTAAAATAAAGAGTGGGATATTATTTCTCCCTTCACTTGCATTCATATCCTTGTAATAAAACAAAAAGATGCTTCATGAGAACATTACTGGGAGTACCAAAGCAGCTGACAAACTTTCTGCCAATAAGTCTGAGAACACCACGGTGAAGCTGGCATTAATACACTTCTCTCTTGAGGAGTTCAATGCACTTTACATAACATTACTGTATTAACTGTCTAACCACGTACCTCACACACATGCATGTATAAAAAGAATAGAAAAGAAGATTCTACACAGCCACGTATTTTTTTTACGTGGAATACAAGAAGGGATTAACCACACAGTAGGCTGCATGCAGGTGAAGTTTGGGCCTCCAACTGGCCCTCACATCCCCTGGTACAGAACCAGGAAAGCTACATATTTTAAATTCACTTTTGCTTCTTACTTGAAATTGCAACTAAAAATAAGACCAATTGTGTTACTCAATATATTTGGTTTCTATTAATATTGATTTTTAACAGTTTTCAATTTTATAAATATGAAATGAGAATTAAAGATTTTTTTTTTTTTAAATGAATCCCTGGCAGTAGTGGGAAACTGCCAGGGGAGGGGGAGGCACACCTCATCAACAAGGGTAGCTGCAGAAGGAACATTTGTATACCTAACCCTAAATTGTACCCATCTTTAAAATTTAAAAAATTTTTTAAATTAATTCCAGTAATTCTTAAGCAATAGTGTCTTTGTTCCTTTGTTTTAGGGTTCTTTTTTTTTTTTCCAGTCAGGATCTCACTCTATTGCCCGGGCTGGAATGTAGTAGCACAATCACGGCTCACTGCAGCCTCCACCCCTTGGACTCAGGTGATCCTTCCACCTCAGCCTCCCAAGTAGCTGGGACTACAGGCACATGCCTTCGTGCCCAGCTAATTTTTTTTTTCTTTGTAGGGATGAGATCTCACTATGTTGGTCAGGCTGGTCTCGAACCCCTGGGTTCAAGCAATCCTCTGGCCTCAGCCTCCCAAAGTGAGCCACCTGAGCAATAATTGTTTTTGAAAATGGAAAAAAAATTGAGAGAAACAGCTTTCCCTTATATAAATAATATAATTATTTTATACTGTACTAAAAACTCCAAAACCAAATTACGGACAAATGTCACAATGTCCTTAAGTAAACAGATGCATTTCTTAGCAAGAGTGCAACTGTGCACACATGCAGGCAATCAGAAGAGATGTGTTGAGCGAGGGCCACAGAAATACAATATCTAATGGTGCTTCCCAAGGTCAGCCACTATTTTTTTTTTTTTTTGAGTTGGAGTCTCACTCGGTCGCCCAGACTGGAGTGCAGTGGCCTCTCCCAGCCACCGCAGCCTTGACCTGCTAGGCTCCAGCGATCCTTCCGTCTCAGCCTTCCGA
This sequence comes from Cephalopachus bancanus, assembly GCA_027257055.1. NCBI lineage: Eukaryota > Metazoa > Chordata > Mammalia > Primates > Tarsiidae > Cephalopachus > Cephalopachus bancanus. Next base: position 539,950 of record JAPVLO010000616.1, read on the forward strand.
GTAGCCAGAATTACAGGCAAGCGCTACCACGCCCGGCTGATTTTTTGATTTATTGTAGAGATGAGCTTGCTGCCCAGGCGGGTCTCAAACCCGCAGGCTCAGGTAATCCACTCACCTCAGCCTCCCAAAGGCACGGGATTACAGGCTGAGCCACCGAGTCTGGCTTTGTCAGCCACTATTTTAAGGAATCTACATGTGCTAACTCATTTAATTCTCACGACAACTCTATGAGATGGGTAATATTTTCCCCATTTTACAGATGGGGAGACTGGGGCCCAGAAAGCTGAGCTTGCCCTGGGTCACAGAGCTGGGCTACAAATACAGGAATCTGATCCCAGAGTCCATGCTCCTAACGGATGTTCTAGAAGGAACAGAAGCTGTCCCCAGACATCCCTGATCCATGATATACCCCATGATGGAATTCCAAACCCATAATTATAATTTGTCCCACCCCCAATGCAACATTCCCCACCTCACAGCCAACCTCAAAGTCGTCACAGAAAAACTGCTCAGTTGATGTACCACACCTTGCAAGTATAACACCTGCATTTGGAAGATGGTCACAGGGAGGCAGTATAATGTAAGGGAGAGCACAGGCCTCAGTTTCAGAGGAACCTAGCCGGCTGTCTCTAGGCAAGTCACTTGCATCCAAGTTGTAGATAGTAGAGATGGTAAGGCTAATCTCTGATGCTTGAGTGAGAATCAAACAAGTCAAGGTCATACTCACAGTGCCATACTCATCATAAGCACTCAACGAGCAGCTGCTACTATAAGAAGTCAGTATAAAATTATTCAAGCCAGTCTCAAAACTCTAAACTTCAGAAATATCAGTGAATTTAGCACATTTCAGTGCCGGTGGCAAAGAGAACTGAATTGACGGTTCCAGCAAATATATGTTCTAGATCCTGCGTGATCTCATGGATGCCTCAGAGCAAACCCAATTGTTTTGGTAGGCCCACTTTCAGATATGAAAACCTGCTTTGAAACTGTAACTTGTCCGCAATCCCACTAGCAGAAGTTAGACGATTAATCAGTTAACTAGATGGATCCCACAAAGCAGAATAAAAAATAACCAATAAGCAAGGAAATTATTGGAAAACCTCTTCTCTAACTCTCAGAAGATTACGAAATGGAAAACTTCCTTGACTGAAGTTCTCCTTTTTAGAATTTGCTGTCATAAGAGCAAATCTGTGCCCAGAGAAAGTAGGTACAGCGGAAACGACAAAGAGGGAAGATATTGCCCGATTATACCCACCGGGTCCCACGTGTGCCAAGTGCTTCTGTGACTTTCACCATCAGAGTCACCAAAGAAAGCAGCCGAGTCCTGGGTCAGGGCAAGAGCCTTAGAAGTAGACAGTGTGAGGGGAAGCGGGTTAGAGCGCTGCATTCTGGGACAGGGCTTCAGTCAGAGAGCGGGACAAGATGGGGATTCTGCAGAGCAGACTTGCCTCAGGTCACCTCACCTGCACCCACACATCCTGCGAAGTTCAGCTTCCCATCTATTCAGAGAAATCTGCAGAAAGAGAGAAAACTCATTAAAGGCGTCCTTTACTGACCTTCTCGACCCTCGACCAGCCACCCTTCTCCAATGTCTTAGTTATGCAAAACAAAAAAATACCTCCCGCTAAATTAGGACACTATTTCCTCTTTTCCTCTATTTAATGCAAAAGAAACTTTTTATGTCATCTGCATAAGAGTCTGCTGCATATAAGAAGATAAGCATTTATCATTCTTCAAAAATATGATTCAGGTCAGGTACAGTGGCTCACGCCTATAATTCTAGCACTTTGGGAGGCTGAGGTAAGAGGATTGCCTGAGCCCACGGGTTCAAGACCAGCCTGGGCAACTTGCGAGACCTCATCTTTACAAGAAATCAAAAAATTAGCCGGGCATGGTGGTGTGTGCCTATAGTTCCAGCTACTTGGAAGGCTGAGGCAGAAGGATCACCTGAGCCTAGCAGGTCAAGGCTTCGGTGGCTGGAAGTGTGCCACTGCCCTCCAACCTGGGTGACAAAATGAGAATCCAACTCAAAAATGATAATAATAATAAAAATATGATTTAGTCACTGGGTGCAGTGGTTCACACCTGTAATCCCAGCACTTTGGGAGACCAAGGCAGGAGGATTGCTTAAGCCTGAGAATTCGAGACCAGCCATCATCTCTATAAAAAATAAAAAACCAGCCAAGTATGGTGGTGTAGGCCTCCTAGCTACTCTGGAGACTGAGGCTGGAGGATTACCTGAGCCCAGGAGGTTGAGGCCATGGTGAGCCGAGCTTGTGCCCCTGCACTCCAGCCTGGACAACAGAGTGAGATTCCGATTCAAAAATATTTACATATATGATTCATAACTGATCATGATATATCGGAATCATGTGGAAACATGATTGCAAATAAAATTTAATGGTGGCTATGAGCATGCCACTGCACTCCAGCCTGGACAACAGAGTGAGACTCCAACTCAAAAAAAAATGTAAGTGAAAGAATGGCATTTCCACTTTCAACGGTCAACACACAAGCCAATATGGGGCAGGGGGCAGACAGAAAGTAATCATATAGAAAGAGGGACATCAGCTCAACGACAAGGGTTCTGCTTACACAAGTGTGGAGAAAAGAATAAAACAATCTTCAGCCCATATGTCCCAAGAAATACAATTGAAATTGTATTCATATTATCCCAAGAACATATATGATCTTGTGTTCCCAAATTAATCAGCTGGCAAAACACAGTCTAATCATTTGTTCCATGTTTAGAACCCATGGGCTCTCTCAATAACTCATCTCAACTTTTAATAGCTGTCATATAAGGGTAAGCCTCTCTTTTCTAATGCCCAACGCTCATATAATATGATGGAAACATCTAGAAGCCTGGGCCACAAGCTACTCTGGAAACCCTTGTCGACAGGATGGTGATTTAAGTCTATTTCCCTTTTCTCTGACCTCAGTGGAGACAGGAAAAATGCCTAGACAGAAACATGAGTTACATGGCTAGAGATAAGAGGAAGTTGATTAGAGACAAAAACAGAGGAGAACTGAGGAAGAAAACGGCATGGAATGACTCACGGTGTCCTGGTACAGCAGGCTCTGTTTGAGGAGACGTAGCCAGTCACCCAAGTGTGACGCGTAAGGCAGAACATAGCCAAGTACACACTCAGAAGGGAGACTACAGCCCCCAGCCTTGTCACTCCCTTCCATGCAGATCGCTCCCCATTCAATCCATCCTCCTTACTCTCCAACTCTGGCCTCGTGCAGAGTCCCAGGTCGACTTGCACAACTCTAAAATCACATTGAGTGGCTAGTGCACTCTCCCACAACAGTCTCTGCCTTCCTCCTCAGCATCCCTCCTGGTGTGGAAGGTGAGAAACAAGCGATATCAACAAGGAAAAATGATCGACCAGGCACAGTGCTCACACCTGTAATCTCAGCACTTTGGGACGCTGAGGTGAGAAGGTTGCTTGAGCCCAGGAGTTCAAGACCAGTCTGGGCAATACAGCAAGACCCTGTCTCTACAACAAATTTTAAAAATTAGCTGGGTGTGTCCCAGCTACTCAGGAGGCTGAGGTGAGCCGTGATTGCACCAGGTGGTCAAGGCTGCAGTGAGCCGTGATTGCACCACGGCACTCCACCCTGGGTGACAGACTGAGACCCTGACCCAAAAAATAAAAAAAGAAAAACGTTGTCTTGAAGACACTCCAGTTACTTCGATCCAAAACTGTACAGAAAAGACCTGATACTATTCTTCCAAGAAGGAACCAGAGCACCCTGGGGGAGAGGGTAGGAAACCTACCAGGAAAAGTGCAACAGGTGGACTCTTTCTGGTGACAGAATGGACTTGCCTTTTATCCGCTACAATAAAAGACACAACAAAGGGGTTAAACTTGAACACACACCCTGGCAGCACCTTAAACTTCACGTCTCCAAAAGTAAACTTCCCCAAGAACCCATTTCTGCTGACTTCCTTGTCGGTTAAGGGTGCACTTGTTCTCTCGGGCTCCAAACATGAGTCATCTCACCGTTGTCCTCACCCACTCTAGCGTGTCTAATTCAACATCGAGTTGCCTCTATTTTTTTCTTCAGGCCTTTTTTGTAACTCTCTACGGCTCTCTTTCCCATCACCTCATCTCTCTGTTGGTTTGACCTCGAAGTTTGCTTCCTGACAGTCACCCCTTGCTTCTTCCAAAAGGTCCATCTGACTTGATTAGATCAGTCTTTTTCTGAGTTGAGAACTCTCTCTGTCACCTAGGTTGGAGTATAATGGCACGATCACAGCTCACTGCAGCCTCAAACTCGAGAGTTCAGGTGATCCTTCCACCTCAGCCTCCCGAGTACCTGAACTACAGGCGTGCCACCATGTCTAGCTATCTTTTTAAAATTTTTTTTGTAGAGATGAGGTCTATGTGGCCCAGACTGGTCTCGAACTCCTGGGCTCAAGCAATCCTCTCACCTCGGCCTCCCAATGTGCCAGGATTACAAGGCTGAGCACCTTGGCTGGGCACAGTGGCTCATCCTATAATCCCAGCACCTTGGGAGGCTGAGGTGAGAGGATTGCCTGAGCCCACAGGTTCAAGACCAGCCTGGGCAACTTGGTGAGACCTCATCTCTACAATAAATCAAAAAATTAGCCAGGTATGGTGGAGTGTGCCTGTAGTTTCAGTTACCTGGAAGGCTGAGGCGGAAGGATCACCTGAGCCCAGTAGGTAGAGGCTGTGGTGGCTGTGAGCATGCCACTGCACTCCAGCCTGGGTGACAGAGTGAGACTCCAACTCAAAACAAACAAACAAGTGTGAGCACCACGCCCAGCCAGATCAGTCACACCCAGCCAGATTAATCCTTACCAAAAAGAGTCTGTGCTTCCTACCAGGTTCGGTGGCTCAGCCTGTAATCCCAGAACTTTGGGAGGCTGAGGCTAGTGGATTACCTGATCCCACGAGTTCAAGACCAGTCTGGTCAACTTGGTGAGACCTTGTCTCTACAATCAATCAAAAACTACTTGGAAGCCTGAGGTGGAAGACTTGCCGGAGCTCAGCAGGTCGACTCCTGGAATGGCCATGAGCATGCCACGGCACTCCAGCTTGGGCAGAAGAGTGAGACTCCAACTCAAAAAAAAAAAAGACTGTGCTTTCCTTTGTCTGCTAAACAAAAATGCTCCAAGCTCCTTCCAGATGCAACCAAACTGCCTTTCGTCTTCCCTTTTCTTCCCTCCCCAGGTACCAGCCAAGCTAGCTGTCATCCCACTCCTCACCACTCTACTGCCTCAGCTCCTGCCATATCCTTGTCCTGAATACACTCCCCCAGAGATTCCAGGCACCCTCACAAACACGCTACTATGTCTCAGCATCAGCCCAGATGTCATTCGCTCCTTGAAATCCCACTTCCCCATCATATAGACTTCCCAGCAGAGGCATGTTCTGCTCACTTGTCTTACAGCAGGCCACGTTGCTTTGGATGGCAGTCATCATTTTAATCCAAGCCTCTTAGTCTCCCTATTGGGTCCTATGCCCCTAAAAGGAAAGGCCAGCTCCTCTTTGTTCTTCTCTGCCTCTCAACGCCAGGCACAGCAACCCTCACCAACAGAGCATTCAGGAATTACTTTATGTAAATAAATGCAGAAATACTTGCTTTCAAATATATTTTCAGATATATTTGCTTTCAAAGCAGAGCTGTTTGCCAGGCGTGGTGACTCATGCCTGTAATCCCAGCACTTTAGGAGGAGGAGGCAAGAGGATTGTCTGAGCCCACGGGTTCAAGATCAGTCTGGGCAACATGGTGAGACGGCATCTTTACAATAAATAATTTTTAAAAAATTAGTCGAGCGTGGTGGCTCACACCTGTAGTTACAGCTACTTGGAAGGCTGAGCTGGAAGGATTGCCTGAGCCCAGCAGGTCGAGGCTGCAATGGCCATGAGCATGCCACTGCACTCCAACCTGGGCAACAGAGTGAGACTTCAACTCAAAAACAAAAACAGAGCTTTTCAAGCTTTAGAATACTGCAAATTCACCTGTGCTGCTTGTTTAGATAGTCTGATTCAAAAGGTCTGGTCTGAGACCCAAGAATATGTGCTGGGTTTTTTTTAAGAGAGAGACAAGGTTTTGCTGTGTCACTCCAACTAGAGTGCAGTAGCATGATCACAGCTCACTACAGCCTCAAACTGCTCAAACAATTCTTCTGTCTTAGCCTTCTGAGTAGCTGGCATAGTACCACTATGCCAAGTTAATTTTTTTTTTTTTTATTTTAGAAATGGGATCTTACTATGTTGCCCAGGCTGGTTCTGAACTCCTGGCCTCAAGCAATTTCCCTACCTCAGCCTCCCAAAGCAATAGGACTACTGGTGTGAGCCATTGCACGCAGCCCAAGAATATATATTTCTATTCTTTTTTTTTTTTTTTTTTTTTTGAGTAGGAGTCTCACTCTGTCACCCAGGCTGAGTGCAGTGGCACACTCATAGCCACCGCAGCCTCGACCTGCTGGGCTCAGGTGATTATTCCGCCTAAGCCTTCCAAGTAGCTGGAATTACAAGAGCACACCACCACACCCAGCTAATTTTTTTTTCTTATTTCTGTAGAGATGAGAATCTATTCTTATTCTATTCTATTCTTATTCCTATTACTGAACATCAATTGCTTTGCCAGGTTTAAGTATGTAGTATTTTAATTTTTTCTTTTTTTGAAGGAAGACAGCTAAGTGTGTGAACTGCTTCACATCTCAGACTATGAATTGCATTGGTACCACCTTTCTCCACAGAAACTCATACATATTCTGACTGGGCATGGTGGCTTAAGCCTGTAATCCCAGAACTTTGGGAAGCTGAGGTGAGAGGATTGCCTGAGACCAGAGGTTTGAGACCAGCCTGGGCAACTTGGTGAGACCTCATCTCCACAATAAATCAAAAAATCAGCCGGGCGTGGTAGCGCGTGCCTGTAGTTCCATCTCCTCGGAAGGCTGAGGCGGAAGGATCGCCGGAGTCCAGCAGGTCGAGGCTGGGTGGCTGGGAGCGGCCACTGCACTCCAGTCTGGGCAACAGAGTGAGACTCCAACTCAAAAAAAAAAAAAAGAAGAAGAAAAATAATTTTTTAAATGTATTTTAAAGGAGGAAAAGAAAGGTCATTTGCAGAAGAATGTAAGAAAATCATTTAATAACCTTATCAAAAGAATACACACACTCACGCACACATACAACACACGTATATAAGGGGGGAACCCCCCCAAAACAGAATTGATTTATAAATTTGTGTGTTTATTCTGAAATGTTTAAACTCCAGTCACCTTCAAAGTACTCTCCATTTGATGCAATACACTTATTGAGATGCTTTTTCCACTGCTCAAAACAGTTTTTGAACTCATCAGTGTTGATACCTTTTAGTGCTTCTGCCCTTTTTTGGCATCACCTCTTCCACACTGGCAAAATGTTTCCCTTTTCCTTTTGAGGACTTTTCCTCCTATGGAAACAGACAAACAAAAGGTCACTGTGGCAAGATCGGGTGAATAGGGAGGATGTGGCACAGGGATCATGCCGTTTGAGGTCAAAAACTGCTGAACACTCAGCTCAGTGTGGGCAGGTTGTTTGTGTAAGTCACCCATCATGCAATGGGCAAATGTGTTGAAAGAATCTCCAAAAGAAATGCCCTGAAGTCAAACGCAGCCTCTCCCAACAACACTTGCTAGTACGCTGATGCCAATGGGTTCCTAGAACACTTACCTAGCAGAGGAAACCTGTACTATAAAGGGCCTGCTCTCCAAAAGATTATTCCAGTTTCTTTTAGGTCCCCCTATGTGCACACATGCATGCACACACATATGTTGGTAATGGTGATAAAATGCAGTTCCACAATAACATTTTTTTTTTTGAGTTGGAGTCTCACTCTGTCGCCCAGACTGGAGTGCAGTGGCCGCTCCCGACCACCGCAGCCTCGGCCTACTGGGCTCCGGCGATCCTTCCGCCTCAGCCTTCCGAGTAGCCGGAATTACAGGCATGTGCTACCACACCCGGCTGATTTTTTGATTTATTGTAGAGATGAGGTCTTGCTGCCCAGGCGGGTCTCAAACCCGCGGACTCAGACAATCCACTCACCTCAGCCTCCCAAAGGCACGGGATTACAGGCTGAGCCACGGAACCCAGCTACATTTGATTTTTAAAACCATGATCCAATCCAATTTCTGTCTAGAAGAGATGTATCTTGTATTTACGACACACACAATTTGAAAGTAATAGAATGGCAGAAGATATTAATATACAGACAGCCATTAAGGGAAGGAAAATTGGAGTTGCTATTTTGTTCTTTTTTTTTTTTTGAGTTGGAGTCTCACTCTGTCACCCAGACTGGAGTGCAGTGGCTGCTCCCGGCCACCGCAGCCTCGACCTGCTGGGCTCCGGCGATCCTTCCACCTCAGCCTTCCGAGTAGCCAGAATTACAGGCATGCGCTACCACGCCCGGCTAATTTTTTTGATTTATTGTAGAGATGAGGTCTCGCTGCCCAGGTGGGTCTCGAACCCGCGGGCTCAGGCAATCCACTCACCTCAGCCTCCCAAAGGCTCGGGATTACAGGCTGAACCACCGAGCCTGGCAACATTTTTTTTTAATTGAGGAAATATTTCCATGACCCTAACAATGCATAAAGAACATTGTGTTATGGTCTATCGTGGAGTATTGCTTGTATGTCTCACTCAACCAAGAATTGTAGGCAATATAAATTGCTGCATTCCAGAGTATGGCTCATAAGTGCTAGAGGAATTCAGAAAGATCAGTGCAGGTGGACTAGTCAAGCATGGCTTCAAGAAGAAATCACCTTTGGCTCTCCTCTTTCTAGAGCCATAGATAGCCAGAATCTAGTCAGACTTTATGTGTTTTTTTTATAAAGTCTTTGGTATGTACCTAAACTTTTTATAGCTCCTTCTATCAATGTACATGCTCTTTGAATTACATGGCAAAGTAAAACACTTTTCAATGAACATCATCATAGTGAAGTGTTTCTGGCTATGACGTTATTTCTATGCACCACTCGATACTCGTAGGCCCAAAGTTTTAGTAACCTGGTTATAGTAAACTCTAAACAGTAGACTGTCTTGTACCTAGAGGTTATTTTCTGAAGCCATCTACATGGCTCCATTTCTTACAGAGAAAGACCACAGTGGTGGTGGGACATTTTAATGAAAGGAATAAAGGAAGGGAGGAGAGGGTAGCAGAGTAAAAGGACGGAGGAGAGGAAGAACCCAAATGATCTGAGATGTTCACACTTTCTGTTTTGTCATCTCGTAGCTCATTTGCCTCTCATCACACTTTTCTACGTCAAACACCTGAACAAAACTCCCCTGAGCTCCCAAACAGCCTAAAAAACAATATTCTAACAGGTACAGAGGCAAGAAATCTATGAATTCAAGAAAACTATTTTTCTCTTTAGAATTTGTAAATGAATTAGGTGAATTATATTAACTTAGAAATTTTAGCAATTTGTATTTTATTACAAAATTGTGGCCGAGGTGAGAGAATTGCCTGAGCCTTCAAGTTTGAAACCTGCCTGGGCAACTTGGTGAGACCTCATCTCTACAATAAATCAAGAAAAATTAACTGGACGTGGTGGCACATGACTGTAGTTCCAGCTACTTGGAAGACTGAAGTGGAAAGATCACCTGAGCCTAACAGTTTGCGACTGCGGTAGCCGTGAGTGTGCCACTGCACTCCAGTCTGGACGACAGAGTGAGACTCTGACTCAAAAAAAAAAAAAAAGGAATTAACTCTAGTCCAATTAAAAAAAAAAACAAGAATAAGTAGTCATGGACATACAAAAAATTTGTGTATAAAGATTTAGTCACAAATTTTTTTTTTTTTTTTTTTGAGTCGGAGTCTCAATCTGTCACCCAGACTGGAGTGCAGCGGCCGCTCCCGGCCACCACAGCCTCGACCTGCTGGGCTCCAGCGCTCCTTCCTCCTCAGCTTTCCGAGTAGCCAGAATTACAGACATGCACTACCACGCCCAGCTGATTTTTTGATTTATTGTAGAGATGAGGTCTCGCTGCCCAGGTGGGTCTCAAACCCGTGGGCTCAGGCAATCCACTCACCTCAGCCTCCTAAAGGTGCGGGATTACAGGCTGAGCCACCGAGCCCGGCTTCACAAAATTTTTAATAGCAAAGTAACTATAAACTGTGTCCAAAGATAATGATTGGCTAAATGTATCATAATTTATTAATAAATCAGAATAGTATCTAACCACTAAAAGTGATGCAGTAGAAATGTATTCAATAAAATAAAATGCAAATTGTTAAGAAGCAAATTGCAAAGTACCATATAGTCATGAGTTGCTGAATTATGGGAATGTGTTCTGAGAAGTGTCTCATTAGGTGATTTTGTTATTGTGTGAACATCACAGTGCAAGTATGTCTAACCTAAGGCCCATGGGCCACATGCGTCCAGGACAGCTAGTAATGCGGCCCCACAAAATCTTTTAACATCATGTGCTTTTTAGCGTTTATTTTCTTCATGACCTCAAGTGTAGTTCAATTTTTAAAGATCGCAATCACACCTTATTCATCATGATGTTGCTTTTTAGCAGTTCATACATTTGTGAGAAGCTCTTTTCTTTTTTTTTTTTGAGTTGGAGTCTCACTCATACCCATGCTGGAGTGCTGTGGCATACTCACAGCCACCGCAGCCTCGGCCTGCTGGGCTCAGGCAATCCTTCCGATTCAGCCTTCCAAGTAGCTGGAACTACAGGCGTACGCTACCACACCCAGCTAATTTTTAGAAGCTGTTTTCAATTATGAAGGACCACAAAGAGTAAAATTCGAGCAAACATTTCTGGTGAGTACCTTGAGAACTCATAAGAATTGTGACCACTTCCATTGAACCAGAATTGATAGATTCATTTTACAAAAATAAGGTCAAATCCCCCACTAGTTTTATATTATTCTCATTTTTCTAAACTTTATAATAAAGCATACAAAAAATAAAAGAGATTTTATTATGTATATATTCCAGCTATACTACACAGTTTATGTGTGACCCAAGACAATTCCTCTTTACTCGATGCTGCCCAGGGAAGCCAAGAGGTTACTTGATCAGACCCAGGGAAGCCAAAAGGTTGGACACCTCTGATATAGAGTATACTGACACAAGTTTAGATGGTCTAGCTTGCTACACACAAGGCTACATAGCAAACAAACCTGAACAGCATATGACTGTACTGAATACTGTAGACAGTTGTAACACAGTAGTATTTGTGTATCTAAACATATCTACCATAGAAAATGTACTGTAAAAGTATGGTATTATAGCCTCATGGGACCACCACTGTTGACCAAAACATTGTTATGCAGTGCATGACTCTATATAGTATACTTGCAACATTTACAAGAAACATAAGCATGAGCCAGGCTCGGTGGCTCAGCCTGTAATCCTGCACCTTTGGGAGGCTGAGGTGAGTGGATTGCCTGAGCCCGCGGGTTCGAGACCCACCTGGGCAGCGAGACCTCATCTCTACAATAAATCAAAAAATCAGCCAGGCGTGGTAGCGCATGCCTGTAATTCCAGCTACTTGGAAGGCTGAGGCGGAAGGATCACCAGAGCCCAGCAGGCGAGGCTGCGGTGGCCAGGAGCGGCCACTGCACTCCAGTCTGGGCGACCAAGTGAGACTCCAACTCAAAAGAAAAAGAAACATAAGCATGAAAAATAAACACTTGATGCTGGGTGCTGTGGCTCAGCCTGTAATTCCAGCACTTTGGGAGGCCAAGGTGAGAGGATTGCCTGAGCCCGGGGGTTCGAGACCAGCCTGGGCAACTTCATAAGACCTCATCTCTACAATAAATCACAAAAACTGCCGGACGTGGTGGTGTGTGTCTGTAGTCCCAGCTACTTGGAAAATTGAGGCGGAAGGATCACCTAAACCCAGCAGGTTGAGGCTGCGGTGGCCCTGAGCATGCCACTGCACTCCAGCCTGGGCGACAAGAGAGAGACTCCAACTCAAAAAATTAATAAATAAGTAAATAAACACCAGAAAAACGTTCACCAAAATGTTAATTACACTGGTTTCTGGGTTGGGAGGTCATGCGGATTTTTTTAAACACTTTATCTATTTTGCACGTTATCTATAATAAACATGTAATATTTTAGTAATCAGAACAAAGTAAACAAAATGCCTGGATTCTAGTGACAGCAGCGTCACCTTGAGCAAGTTGCTTAAGCTCACTCAACCACAAGTACTACATCCAAAAATGCAGGGCGATCATTGTACCAACCTTAGAGGGTCGAGCAATAATTAAATTAAACGATGTAATTCACAGAAAATTCTTACCACTGGTTCATGAGTAAGTGGAAGTTTGAAAATACCAACTACGAGAGCTGTACGGGAATGCCAAGTTTTCCCCTCTCACTTTGTTCTTAATCGTTTGAACCGTCAACAATTGAGCGGGTTTACCCTTGAGTTCAAACTCTTCAAATCATTGTTTCCCCGGTTTGCTGAGGTTTGTAGAATTAAAGAACATGACTATGGCTGTGGCCCAAGTTGATATTTTCCACAGCTGTGTTGCACATTGGTAGTTTCAATAATTGACCATAATGGCTAACAGGGGGGAAAAAAGAATGATCTTCCTAATCCATACTGTCTGGAAATTCTGAAAGAAACACATCATTACTAGAATTTGTCTGGCATAGTGAACTTGGTGCGTGAAGAAAAGTCAGGGGACCTTTAATGATAGAAAATGATCCAGACCTCCAGTTTGCATGTTATCAAATAAAAATGAATCCTTCAAGCAAAGTACTCTAATGAAGAAATGTTTGGGCCGGGCATGGTGGCTCATGCCTTTGGGAGGCCGAGGTGAGAGGATTGCCTGAGCCCACGGTTCGAGACCAACCTGGGCAACGTGGCGAGACCTCATCTCTACAAAAAATCAAAAAATTAACCAGGCATGGTGGCGCATGCCTGTACTTCCAGCTCCTTGAAAGGTTGAGGCGGAAGGATGACCTGAGCCCAGTAGGTTGAGGCTGTGGTGGTTGTGAGCATGCCACTACACTCCAGCCTGGGCGACAGAGTGAGACTCCAACTCAAAAAAATATTTTTTTTAATTTAATTTAAATTTTAAAAAATAATTAAATTAAAAATAAAAACGTCATCTCAAAACCTGGTTACATCCTGAGGTACTGACAGTTGGAATTTCAACATATGACTTTGTAGGGATTCACAAGCTGAGCCCATGACAGGATGCTAAAGGTTAATGTTCTTAGGGGTAGAAGTTGCCACATTCGGTTGTGGCAATTATGCTTTGCACACTCTATAGGGGTGTTACACCACAGTTATTATAATTTTGTACTTTTTTTGTCAGGGTCTCACTCTGTCACCCAAGCTGGAGTGCAATGACAAAATCACGACTCACCACAGGTTTGACCCTCTGTGCTCAGGCGATTCCTCCCACCTCGGTGTTACACACACACCACCATGCCCAGTCATTTTTTATTTTATTTTGTGTAGAGATGAGGTCTCGCTATTTTGCCCAGACTGGTCTCAAACTCCTGGGCTCAAGTCATCCTCTTGCCTTGGCCTCCCAACGTTCTGGGATTACAGGAGTGAGCCACCTCTCTCAGCCCAAAGTTTTGTACTTTCTAAAAAATTTTCTGCAAAAAACGACTAGAGGAAAGATTGCCTTTTTCCTGTTTCCACAAAGGACCATTTGGGCTAGCAGTGTTGCTTTATGGTAGGAAACACTTTTCCCTCACTGGACATTCTCTTCCATATGGAGGGAACCCCCAAGAGTGACTCTACTGGCCTGTCTTTGCCCCACCCCACTCCATCTTCCCTTGAAGTGTGGTGAATCCTGAAAGATTCATTTGGAAGGAGCCCCATGAAGGCTCTAGGTCCACACTCACCCGCTGACACAAAAGAGGCAGTGTGGGTGTGGTAAATGCATAGCTTCTGGAGTGTGATGATCCAGGCCCAAATCCAATCCCACCACTGTGTGACCAGCTGTAGGCCTTGTGTAATCCCTGTGTGCCTAGGATTCCTCACCCACAAAATAGAAATGAGAAATGCTCTTATGCCTTAGGGTCGTTAGAAGAATTCAATAAAAGTTTTATAAAGTACGGTGTATATGTAAACATTCAACAAGATGTTCCTCTCAGTAGAGCATGATGGCTCACTGTAATCCCAGTGTTACAGGCTGAAAAGAGGCCATTTTGATTGTATTGGAACAGTCATTTGTAAAAGACTTAGAGACTTGTAATAAGTAACTTTCCTTTGGAATTAAGTCAGGCTGAATGTAGAAGCCGCTTGAATTTAAAAGCACATTTTTCCTCCCCCTCACCCCCCATTGTCCTCAACCCTCCTTTCCCTCTTCTAATGTAGCCTTGTCTGACTGGGTTAGAAGGCCAGTCGTATCTAGTATCTTATCTAGTCATTGCTGGTGCTGAAGAAGAAATCGCTGGCAAGCCAGACCACCTAATAATTATGAGAGTACTTCAAAGCCAGCAGGGGCATGTCTGAAAGCCTGGAGTGGGCATTGATCACCTCCCCTCCATCTGTAACTATAAGAACATCAGACTGTCATAGGCCAGGGCTCTGGGAAAAGAAGATTGTTACAATTATGTTTTAAAACATTTAAATGTTGACTTTCCCTTCCTTCCAAATGTTGCAATTGTCTGCCCCTTCCCCTAAAAAAACTGTAAAAGAACATATTGTAAATTTCAAAATGTTATCTAAAATGTCAGCAGGACCGGGACACTTTGTGTCATGTCAGTGGTCACATATCAAAAAATGGTAATGCAAATCTTGGGTCATGCTAAAACTGCATGTAGGTTTCAAACTCAGGGTGAGTGAAGAGCTATGGATTTGGGGTAAAAATATTGGAATGAGTTTGTGCTGCTTTGAGCAGGTTTTTTGAAAACGATGCCAACTAGCCGGGCTCGGTGGCTCAGCCTGTAATCCCGTGCCTTTGGGAGGCTGAGGTGAGTGGATTGCCTGAGCCCGCGGGTTCGAGACCCGCCTGGGCAGCGAGACCTCATCTCTACAATAAATCAAAAAAATCAGCCGGGCGTGGTAGCGCATGCCTGTAATTCCGGCTACTGGGAAGGCTGAGGCAGAAGGATCGCCGGAGCCCAGCAGGTCGAGGCTGCAGTGGCTGGAAGCGGCCACTGCACTCCAGTCTGGGCGACAGAGTGAGACTCCAACTCAAAAAAAAAAGAAAATGATGCCAACCATCTCCCTGTTACCTGATTGCAGAATAAATTTAACCCCTTTTCTCCCAGCTCTCTGCCTCTCATCTTTGATTATCCATGAGGGATAGCAGCTGATTTATTGAATTGGACCAAAAAGTCAGCACCTTGAGAGGCTGAAGCAAAAGGATTGCTTGAGCCCAGGAGTTTGAGACCAGCCTGGACAACACAGCAAGACTTCACTTCTACAATTTTTTTTAATTAGTCAGGTGTGGTCCCAGCTACTTGGGAGACTGCAGTGGGAGGATCACTTGAACGCAGGAGTTCAAGGGTGTGGTGAGCCATGATCATGCCACTGCACCCCAGCCTGGAAAACAGAGTAAACACTGACTCAAAAAAAAAAAAAGAGAGAGAGAGAGAGAGAAGTTTCTCTCACTATATCTGCACAGATTTCAGTATTGTCTTTCCAATTCCCTTCCTGCAAGCTGGGAAGAGCAGATGAGGGCTACACTGGTAATTATTTGAATGTTTCCCGAAGCAGGCTGTGTCCACACTCTACTACATGCATACCAAACACCTGGCAGAGCTCTTGGCATGAAGTATTCTAGACTTGTTGAATGAATGAGTTTGCTAAGGAATCAAGGCTAAACTGTGAAATTCCATCCTACACTTGAGAACAGGGTTTTTATCTCCTCTAAACTGCCTAGTATGATATCTCATTACTAGTAGGTACCAAAGTAGATATTGAGTTGCTATCCAGTTAGATAAGCATAAGCTATAATAATATTTTTTACTATTGTTTCTTCTTGGATGATTTTTCCTTGATTTTTTAGAAGCATTGCACGATTTAAAATGCCCCCTCTGAAGTTGTAAATCAGGTGTGACCACTCATGCCTATAATCCCAGCACTCTGGAGGCCAAGGTGAGAGGATTGCTTAAGCCTAGGAATTTGAGATCAGCCTAGACAACATAGTGAGACCTCATCTCTACAATTTTTGTTTAATTAGCTGGATATGGTGATGCAGACCTGTTAGTCTCAACTACTTGGGAGACTAAGGGAGGAGGATTGCCTTTATCTAGGAGTTTGAGACTGCAGTGAGCCATTATTGTGCCACTGCACTCCAGCCTAGGTGACGGAGTAAGACCTTGAGTCAAAAAATAAAATAAAATGCCCCCTGTAGAGTTCTGAGATGGATGATGGTGATAGCTGCATACAATGTGAGTATACTTGGTATTACTGAGCTATATACCTAAAAATGGTTAAATTTGAACAAGCATAGTGACTCATGTCTATAATCTTAGTACTTTGGGAGGCCAAGGCAGGAGGATCACTTGAGCCTAAAGGTTTGAGACCAGCCTGGGTAACAAAGCAAGACCTCGTCTCTCATGTACAAGAAAAAAAGTTTTTTTAAGGTTAATTTTGGCCAGGCGCAGTGACTCACACCTATAATCCCAGCACTTTGGGAGGCTGAGGTGAGAGGACTACCTGAGCCCGCAGGTTCGAGACCAGCTTGGGCAACGTGGCGAGACCTCATCTCTACAAGAAATCAAAAAATTAGCCAGGCATGGTGGCACATGCCTATAGTTCCAGCTACTTGGAAGACTGAGGAGGAAGGATCACCTGAGTCTAGTAGTTGAGGCTGCTGTGGCCGGGAGTGTGCCGCTGCCCTCCAGCCTGGTTGGCAAAGTGAGACTCTGACTCAAAAAAAAAAAAAAAGGTTAATTTTGTGTTATGCATATTTTGCCAGGCACAGAAAAGTCCACTGATGGTCTATTGTGAGAAGAAAGGGAAACTGTGTGGCTTAAACACTATGTTTTTTTTTTTAATCAAGTAAGTTCCCCAATGCCAGGCGTGGTGTCTCATGCCCATAACCCCAGCAGTTTGGGAGGCAGAAGCTAGAGGATTGCCTGAGCTCAGGGTTCAAGACCAGCCTGGGCAAATTGGGGAGACCTTATCTCTACAATAAATTAAAAAATCAGCCAGATGTGGTAGTACATGCCTGCAGTTACGACTACTTGGAAGGCTGAGGTGGAAAGATCATCTGAGCCCAGCAGGTTGAGGCTGCTTTGTCTGTGAGCATGCCACTGCACTCCAGCTTGGGCGACAGAGTGAGATTCCCGGGAAAAAAAAAAGCTCCCCAAGTGCCTGGTACGTGGTAGAAACTCAAGAAAAGTTAATTTTCTTTCCTGTCATTCTAGATCACCACTGTTCCTAATGGTGACAAGTTCCGAAGAATGACCCCTGTAGATCCTACTGTCAGATAAAAAGGGTCGTATGAGGGGGGAAATATCTCCAAACTTTCTAATGTTTTCTACCCAATAATACTGCAGATGGTGGCAGTAACTCCCTAGCAGAAACCTTAAAGCTTCATCTCTCTTATAATCAATTCCAACATCACAAATTCCAAAGTATCCAAGAAAATGCTTGAGACTATTAAAAGAAGACACCACCGACTATCCACTTTGGACAGACATCTGCAGCATTTGTTTCAAAATGACATTCTTTTTCAGTTGTAGCACTTGTGAAATTATGTGCCTCATTATAAAGTAATTCTGGAGGAGTTGAGGGATTTGAAAGCAGAGCCATTAAGTCTTTCTTCAGAGTAAAGCCACAGTCACCTAGAAAGAAAGAACAGAAGCTATAAACGATGATCTTATGTTTCATACATAGTCAATGCTCTATTTTTTAAAAGATGTGTTTCTTTTCACCTTACTCATCAGTCACCTTGAATTTCACTTAAAAAAAAAATCAGCCTATTCTTGATTGCCTGAGTTGAAATAAGTCATGACATGATCTTGAGAACTTGGCGAGCACGTCAACAGTTCCACATCTGGCATCACACACCAGCTGTGCAGTGAGGGATTGGAAAGCTCTGCATCTTCGTTACCTTGCTTTATTAGTGAGTATGTGGTGATGTGTGTATTACAGCATGTGTGCAACTCAGCTTCCATATGGAAAGGCATCCAGCAATGTGACAAACCCATGTGGTTTTTACTGGGAAGCTGAACTTTCCAGAAAATAATAAGATGATATTTGGACCAAAATATTTTTCTCTACAAATGGGTAAAGGGGGGAGGGGTTCAGTCAATAGAGCAACGTGCTTGATGGATACAGGTAGGACCTGTTGCAAGATTCTCTAAGGGAGAAATAACTTTAGCTGTCATAGTTGAACATATGCACAATATGATACCCATCTTCAGCAGACAGCAAAATATCTATATATATTAATTTCCTTGCCAAATCTATGTCCAACACATTTTCTACTTAGTTCTTGACCACTCTACTACTACTGAAATATCTATGCTGTGAACTTTGTGATTAAATAATTAAATAACTTTTAACAGTGTCCTCAGTCTCATCAGAGCTATGTGTCTTATATTTGAATTTTGTGCATTTAGTAAACATCTTTTTGTGCTAGTTATCTGTTGCTGTGTAACAAATTGCCCCCAAATTTAGTTGCTTATGAGAACAGTAACAATCTATGATTTCATGGTTTCTGGGAGACAGGAAATAAGGAGTGGCTTGGCTGGGCAGCTGTGGCCCGGATCTCTCATGAGGTCACATGTTAGGTACCAGGACTGCAGTCATCTGAAGGTTCGACTGTGGCTGCCAGGTCAACCTTCAAGATTGTTCACTCATGTTCTTGGTGTGGTGTTTCTGGCTGTGTTCTCAAGAAGTCTCAGTCCTTTTCATGTGAAACTCTCTGCATAGCTTCTTGAATGTCCATGTTTGACACAGCAGATAATTCCTCCAGAGCAACTGGTTCAAGAGAGCCAAGCAGAAGATGCACTGCACTACCTTCATCTAACCTTGAAGTCATGCACTGTCATGTCTGCCATATTCTAGTGGTCACACAAACCAACCCTGGGATGGTGTGGGAGGGACCTTCACAAGGGCTTGAAAATCCTCCCCAAAGGTGATTTAGAGGTGAGGATCATTGTGAGCCAACTTGAAAAATGGCTACCACACTCAAATATATTTTGTTTGCACGTTGACAGGTTTCCATCATACACACATACACTTTTATTTGACCAAAATTTGATTTTAAATATGTTCACTTTTCTATCCTAGCTGAGCATTAAAATAACAGCATTAAAGTAAAAACAGAGGTTCTCAATCATTATAATTTAATCAATCTAAAAATTGCCAACATATCCACACTCAGCTAAGGAAAAAAATATATCTGATTTGACAGCAATAGCTATTTGCAGTTCATTGGAAGCACTTACCTATAATGAAAATAAAAATCACTTTAAGTCATTAGTTAAGACTAAGAACTATACATCACTATATAGAGGTCTCTGATTTAAGGGGAAAAAAAACTATAGATCAGGAAACATTATTTGGAGAGATTTTACTGTTCCATCTTATTCCAAATTCTGAGGTAGTTATCAATCATTAATCTCAAACTATTTTTAAATAAAGAAATAAAAGCTTTATCATGTGTCTGATCTTCTGAAAGCTTCTAATTAATGGCCCATGGAGGGAAGAGAATAATTTTATGGGTTTTTTGAGCAATGAAAAGGAAATATTCATGCAGAACTTATCATTAAACTATTTGCGGACTCCTTAACTTGGTACCCAATCTTATATACCTGAGAACTTGTTGCTTTGAGATAATCTAGGGGGAAAAAAACTCAGCTAAGAACTTTGCCCTCCAGGGACTTATGCCTGGTTGGGTTGATAAGACAGGTGTTAACATGTGCCTAAATACTAACCATTGTGCAGTAAGTTTCATAAGAGAAGGGAAAAGGGCAGGGTGAGTTAGAGAAAAAAGAAATCAGTTCTAATGGACAAACCCAGCAAAGCATTATGGTAGTTTGGCATTGGAGCTGCCTTTTTTTTTTTTTTCTTTTCTTCATCAGAGTCTCTCTGTCACCCAGGCTGGAGCACAGTGGCATACTCACGGCCACCGCAGCTTCCACCTGCTGGGCTCAGGCCATCCTTCCACCTCAACCTTCCAAGTAGCTGGAATCAGACATGCGCCACCAAGCCTGGCTAATTTTTTTTTTTTTTTAATAGAGACTAGGTCTTGCCAAGTTGCCCAGGCTGGTCTAAACCCCTGGACTCAGGCAATCCTCTCGTCTCGGCATCTCAAAGTGCTGGGATTACAGGCGTGAGCCACCGTGCCCAGCTAGCAGCTGACTCTTTAAGGCTGAGTAGATTTTAACAGTGGGAGATAGGGTGGTTGTTACAGTAAAAGAAACAGCAAAGTAAATGCAGGAAATCACAAGGTTATTGACACACCATGCCCTACCCACAGCAGGCACACCAGCCCAGCACCTCCACATTTCAGGGTGAGAAACCGGGTAGATTCTGCTTCCCTGAGGATACACCCTTCTGTGCCTTCCAGCCAGCCTGCCCTTGTCATCGCCTTCTACTGGCTTTCAGGGTTTGCATCTTCTGGGCTGGTTTTCCTGCCAGTCCCTCAGTTCTGTCATTTGCACAATACACTTCCGGTAAGTTCTCTCTTTTTGTTGCTCCTGCCTGAATGAGCCAGTGGAGGTTTCTGTATAGAATTTAAATTATATTTTTTCATTTTTTATTTATTTGTGTTTTAATTGGCACAAAATAATTGTACATATTTATGGGATACAGAGTGATGTTTTGATACTTACAATGTATAGTGATTAGATCTAAGTAATTAGCATATACATCATCTCAAACAATTATCATTTCTTTGTGTTGGAAACGTTTAATAGCCTCTCTTGATCCATCCATCCATCCATTTGTCCACTCATCCCACCCATCCACCCATTCACCCTTCAACCCATCCATCTGCCATCCAGCCATTCAGTCATCCAGCCAGCCAGCCAGCTCTCCATCTATCCATCCACCCATCTACCCATCCAGCCATCCACCCACTCATCCAGCCATCACCCACCCCCCAATAGCCTCTTTTCTAGCTATTTGAAAATATATAATATATTTTGGCCAGGTACAAGGTGGCTCATGCCTGTAATCCCAGCAGTTTGAAAGGCTGAAGTGGAAAATCACTTGAGCCCAGGAGTTTGAGACCAACCTGGGCAACAAAGTGAGACTCTATCGCTACAAAAAGTTTAAAATAAAAAAAAAAATCACAGTGGCATGTGCCTATAGTCCCTTCTACTGGGGAGGCTGAGGCAGAAGGATTACTACCTGAGCCCAGGAGGTCAAGACTGTGGTGAAAAAAAGAAAAAGAAAGAAATATATAATACGTTATTGCTAACTGCCATCTTCCTGCAGTGCTATAATCTAAACTATTCTGATATAGCTGTTGTTTCAGATTGTATTTTCCAACATGGCCACAGAAAGATCTCCCTTCCTCCACTTTCTTCTTATAATGTGACCCTTTCTCCATTCAGAGAAGGGGTCTGCATTCCCTTCCCTTGAATCTGGGTAGGCCTGAGACTAAACCGAAAGTGCATGATGTGACTTCCAGGGACTGATAATGGAGGTGAGGGTGCTTCCCCCAGGACCACTGGAGACCAACCATCTGCTAAGAGGCAGAGACCCCACAGACACAGGCCACAGGCAGCAGCCAGAACAGAGGTGTCAGCCCCTGCTGCCATCTGACTGCCACCGCAAGACCAACCTCAAGTGAGAACCGGCAAGCCGAGCCTGGTGGCAGCCAAAACCATCAGGGGTAATCATGAGCTGACTGTCGGTGTTTCAAGCCACAATGCCTTGGAGCGATTTGTTTCATAACAGTAAACAATTATGAAAGATCCCAGCACCTGGAAGTGGGACGTTGCCCTGACAAGATCCTAAAACATGTCACACTGTCTTTGGCACTAGGTTGTGAGCAGAAAGTAAGAGAACATCAAGGAAACTGCTCGTAGAAACCATGGCCAGACACGGTTTCTCACACCTGTAATCCCAGTACTTGAGAAGGCCAAGGTGGGAGGATCGCTTGAGCCCAGGAGTTCGAGACCAGTCTGGGCAAACAGTGAAATCTTCTTTCTGCAAAAAAAATCAGAAAAATTGTCTGGGCTTGGTGGCGCTCACCCGTAGTCCCAGCTACTGGGGAGGCTGTGGTGGGAGGATCACCTGAGCCTAGGAGTTCAAGGCTGCGAAGAGCTGTGATCGTGCCACTGCACTCCAGCCTACATGACTGAATGAGAACCCGACTCAAAAAAAAAGGAGACCCAAAAAGCCTCCAGCAAAGCGCTGGTGGAAGTCCAGAGTCTAAGGAGACTGGAAACAAGTTTCAAGCAAAGAGAAGGAAATACGACATTGTTGGGAGGACAAATAAGTGCGCTTTTTAGGGAGAAGCAGAGAGTTTGGCAACACTGTCATCTCTGGTCATGTTGAAAATTAGAAAATGCACCAGGCTCGGTGGCTCAGCCTGTAATCCCGCGACTTTGGGAGGCTGAGGTAAGTGGATTGCCTGAGCCCACAGGTTCGAGACCCGCCTGGGCAGCAAGACCTCCTCTCTACAATAAATCAAAAAATCAGTCGGGCGTGGTAGCACATGCCTGTAATTCCGGCTACTTGGAAGGCTGAGGCGGAAGGATCGCCAGAGCCCAGCAGGTCGAGGCTGCGGTGGCCGGGTGCGGCCACTGCACTCCAGTCTGGGTGACAGAGTGAGACTCCAACTCAAAAAAAAAAAAAAGAAAGAAAATTAGAAAATGCACCTTGAAGAACCCAAAGATCTAGTTGGAGAGATCTCAAGCAGAATATTGAAATTGGCAACCTAGTGCCTGTGATAACAGGCAGGAGGAAAGAGACAAGCCAAAGAATAGAGTGCTAGATACAGAAGAACCAACACTTGCTAGTTTTGAAAATAAAATGGCTTCTTGTTCTCATCCTCTTTTAACAGCAAAGAATTCTGTAATTGAAAGGAGTTTCTAGCTGGGCTCGGTGGCTCAGCCTGTAATCCCACGCCTTGGGAGGCTGAGGTGAGTGGATTGCCTGAGCTTGCGGGTTCGAGATCTGCCTGGGCAACTTGGCGAGACCTCATCTCTACAATAAATCAAAAATCAGCCGGGCGTGGTAGCGCATGCCTGTAATTCTGGCTACTGGGAAGGCTGAGGCGGAAGGATCGCCGGAGCCCAGCAGGTCGAGGCTGCGGGGGCCAGGAGTGGCCACTGCACTCCAGTCTGGGCAACAGAGTGAGACTCCATCTCAAAAAAAAAAAAAAGAGTGTTCTGCAGACGCTCTCAGCTAAGTGATAGGACTTTGAGCACCTCAAGGATGTTGTGCCCCATCCGTCTCATACTAAGCCCACTGAGAGAAGGGCTTATCTGGAGTGGCAGGAGGGTGTGTCTCAGGACTACAAAGTTACATTTAAATATACATACACAATGTTTGTAAGAGAATTATTCTGATAGAACTACTGCCAGCTTGGGCAGATAAACGTCTACAGTTACAGGCGGAAAGCAGACTAAGACAGCTATTCAATTGCTAAATTGAAAAGTCAGGTTTAGCTGGGCTCGGTGGCTCAGCCTGTAATCCTGTTAAACCCAAAATTCAAAATCCGAGAGACCACCAGAGAGCCAGCTCCGATGCAAATACATGAGGGTCTTTATTCAGGCTCGAGTCTGGGCTCACGTTTGAAGCCGACGCAGTGACTTCAGGGATGAGAGCCCCAATCCAGTATAGCAAGCAGTTTTAATGCATAATTACAGAGGGAGGGGCTGGGCATGACTGGTTTTTCCAGCTTACAACATTAACCAAACAGAAGAGGTCATGACGTAGAAACGGAAGTCCGCGGATCTTGCATAGTTAGTTCCCAATCAGGTCCGTGGTGATGTCAGGGGACAAGGGTGCTTGAGATTGGTTGGTTTGCTTTTGGTATGATTGACGGGAAACGGCTAAACGGGCAGAGTGGAATGCCAAATAAGCTAGGTTTACACAGTCACAGTGACTGTGTATAAATCAGCTCGGGCACACAGGCAGGTCTGAGATAATGCAGAGCCCACCAGAAGTGGGTGCCACAGAGTCTAAGAAATGCCCGGAAGGGGCTTATCGCTTAACTTTTACAGCCTGTTACAGAAGCAGAAGAAGCCAGCATGGCAATTGGGACAAACAAAAGCTTAACAAAGTTCTAAGTACAAACACTGCTTAAAACATTGTATAACTATACAATCAGTTACTACCTGGCACCCAACATGTGCCTAGTTCTATGGGGTCCGAGGTAGGATTATATAAAATGCAATGAACGCTTCTTTTACAGCAAGTTTAGTTTTTTGAATCTCTTGGGTCTCTCAATCCCGCACCTTTGGGAGGCTGAGGTGAGTGGATTGCCTTAGCCCGCGGGTTCGAGACCCGCCTGGGCAACTTGGCGAGACCTCATCTCTACAATAAATCAAAAATTAGCCGGGCGTGGTAGCGCGTGCCTATAGTTTCAGCTACTGGGAAGGCTGATGTGGAAGGATCGCCGGAGCCCAGCAGGTCGAGGCTGCGGTGGCCGGGAGCAGCCACTGCACTCCAGTCTGGGTGACAGAGTGAGACTCCAACTTAAAAAAAAAAAAAAGTCAGGTTTATTTATTATTTTTTTTCTTTTGTAGAGACACTATCTTGCTGTGTTGCCCAGGCTGGTCTTTACCTCCTAGCCTCAGGCAATCATCCTGCCTCAGTCTCCTGAGTAGTGGGACTGCAGGTGCATGCCACCCCACTTGTCTAAATTTGTAAGATTTTTTTTGTAGAGACAGGGTCTCTACATTGCCCAGGCTGGTCTCAAACTCTTGGCTTCCAGCGATCCTCCCATGTGTTTGGATTACAGGAGTGAGCCACCACTTCCAGTCTCAGATATTCTTCTTGAAAACAAAGAATGACTCAGGGCAGACCAAAAGCCACACCTCCCTGGCAGGCGGACCAAGTCCTTCCCAATCTGGAAGCATGCTATCAATCAGTGTTGTACCTTGGGCCCCTTGTTGTACCCTTTTGAACCATTCTCCTGTTGTGTGTTGGAGACAGGAAGGAAGATTGCCCATTTTTCTAGTTCCCATGTCTTCAGGTAGAGAGACATGGTACCCAAGGAGGAGATGGACCCAAGGAGCCTCACCTGCACTGATTCTGATTTCAGTGGCAAGATCCTGGACTTTGAGCAGACACTGTAATGGAATAAGAGTTCCTAGAAGGGAAAGGATCTACGCATTTTGCATATAAGATGGACGTAAGTTCTGTGACCAAACGGTAGATTATGACAGATACATCTTTCCAACACAACTACAAAAGCTCCCATTCTTGCAATGTGACCTTAGCACTTCTCCCGTGGACAGGGCGTATGCCCCCCCCCTTGAGTATAGGCAGGCCTATGATTACAGCAGAAATGGAATGATGCGACTTCAGAGTCTAGGATATAAAAGGTAATGCAGACTGAGCACGATGATTTACATCTGTAATCTCAACACTGGGAGGCTAAGGCAGGGGGATCATTTGAGCTCAGAAGCTCAAGACCAGTCTGGGCAACATAGAGAGATCTTGCCTCTATAAAAAAGAGAAAAAAAGAAAAATGTCTGAGCCCAGGAGGTCGAGGCTGTGGTGAGCCATGATGGTGCCGCTGCACTCCAGCTTGGGCAATAGAGTGAGACCCCGACTCAAAAAATAAATAAGGCCAGGCACAGTGAGTGGCTCACGCCTATAATTCCAGCACTTTGGGAGGCCGAGGTGAGAGGATTGCCTGAGCCCACAGGTTCGAGACCCACCTAGACAACTTGGCAAGACCTCATCTCTACAGTAAATTTTAAAAAAGAAAAAGTAGCCGGGCATGGTGACATGTGCCTGTATTTCCAGCTACTTGGAAGGCTGAGGCAGAAGGATCGCCTGAGTCCAGCAGGTCGAGGCTGCGGCGGCTATGAGCATGCCACTGCATTCGAGCCTGGGTGACAGAGTGAGACTCCAATTCCTAAATAAATAAGTAAATAAAATAAGGCAAATAGTTTCCACCTGGGCCTTGTGGGACACTCTGTCTTAGAACGAGTCATGTGTTGTGAAGAAAAGGAAAGACCTCACTAAGACCACAAAAAATGTTCTGGACAAAAGACCCAGTGTGGTCCTCATGGAGAGCCCACAACAACTTCCAGATGTGGGAGGGACTGAGGCTGGAGGTGATGTAGCCTGGGCCGCCATCTGGTCACCCCCACATGGGGAGCTCATGTAAGTTGCATCTAGCTGAACCCAGCCTACCCTAGAATCAGGAGAGAAAAAAAAAATGACCCCTGTTGCTTGAAACCACTAAGACGGGGTTGCCGTTTGTTACTAGACAGTAGATAACTGGAATATGTATCTACTAAACTGATTATTTTTAACCCTTAAAAATATCAAGAGAATTAAATTAATATTAGAAGTTGGGTTTTTTTCCTATAGTAGGTTTTATACAGTAAAGTCTTTCTGTTATACACAAGTTTTACTGAGATGCTATCTTTTTCCTTTTATATAAAAATGTGTGAAATCTACTATAGTGAACATAGGTTGCCTTTTGCCTACCCACCCTGTCTTCCGGTTCAGGGTGGTCAAGGGGAGGTTCCATGATTTAGGAAATGCCATGTGACTCACCATGCTGGGACAGTCTTTCTGCAGAATGATCTGCTACTAGTTAGGTAAAAGTTAAGTTGCTGTGACGAGGAGGCTCCAAAAATGTAGTCAGGGAAATAAGGTGATGTTTCTTTCATACTTGTAACAATCCAAAAGTGAGCACTTCAGGGCTGCAGAACAGCTCTGCTAATCAAGGTTGTCCAGGTACACAGTCTCTCCTTATTGTGCCTCTGTTCCCTCCCAGGGTTATCTTATCTGCAGGGTCAACATGGCTCCCTAGCCCTGTATTTACATTGTCACTTGCAGGTGAGGATATGGTCAGTGTAAAGGAGATAAACTAGGCTGGGCACGGTAGCTGACACCTATAATCCCAGCACTTTGGGAGGCTGAGGTGAGAGGATTGCCTGAGCCTGTGGGTTCGAGAACAGCCCAGGCAATTTGGAGAGACCTCATCTCTACAATAAATCAAAAAATCAACCAGGCGTGGTGGCACACGCCTGTAGTTCCAGCTACTTAGAAGGCTGAGGCGGAAGGATCACCTGAGCCCAACAGGTTGAGGCTGAGGTGACCATGAGCTTGCCACTGCCCTCCATTCTGGGCAACAGAGTGAGACTCCAACTTTAAAAAAAAAAAAAAGGGAGATAAGCAGACTCAGATGATGAGCAGCCCAGAGTGAGTTAGTGTGATCCCATCATGGGAACAGACAGACCTGCAAATGCAACCCCTCCAGGACAGTTACTAGATGGGCCACCCTCATGTCTGCCTGTTGGGAGCCGGCCACGGAGGCCCACTGAGAGTTAGGGATCAGGAAGGGCCATTGACCCCGAGACCACTAGGATGCGTTCAGGGCTATTGACCCCATTTCCTCCCCCTAACTACTTAGCACTAACCAGATTAAGCTCCTGCGAGCTCAAAACATGAAAACTCTGAGACCGGGACGAACACAAGCTAACTTTGGAAGCTCATTGCTCCCATTCTTCCACAAACTGCAGTTTTGACTTTCACACAACTTACAGTTCAAACTCGGGTCACATCTAAGAGCCTTAGTATTGGTCACAGGCTTCTGGGTCATGATCTTAGGATTTATTGAAGTTGAATAAGGTGTAAATTGTGGAATATAGTTTTAGAAGACAGCCATTTTGTTGAAAGAATGCAGCTGGGTTACTTGCAGGTAGCCCACTGTGAACTTTGGACTGGGCCACATTCCAAACATTCTGGGATGGGCCACTTTCGTTTGTAAAGTAAGTACTTAAGTCTCTATAGAATTGTTTAACTTGGTATTAGTACGAAAAGGGTTTATAGGCAGTACAAGAAGGGTTTAAAGGCAGTCATGGATTAAGGTTTCATGGATTAGGTTATGGGATTATACCTGAAAGAACATCTGGTGGGTGGGGAACGCCCCTCACACACCCACCCAACTGTGTATAAAAGACCCATTGTAATTCCCAATAAATGGCTTCTGCACTAGACTGGAATCCAGTGTGTGTGTGTGTGTGTGTGTGTGTGTGTGAGTGTGTGTGTGTGTGTGTGTGTGTGTGTGTGTGTGTGTGTGTGTGTGTGTATGTGTGTGTGTGTCTCTCTCTCTCTCTCTCTCTCTCTCTCTCTCTCTCTCTCTCTCTCTCCTTTCTCTTTCTTTTTCCCCCCAATCACCATGGCATGGCATGCTCATGACCACCACAGCCTCTGCCTACTGGACTCAGGAGACCCTTCCTCTTCAGCCTGGCTAATTTTTTGTTTATTTATTGTAGAGATGGTCTCAAACCCCTGGGCTCAGGCAATCCTCTTGTCTCCACCTCCCAAAGTGCTGGGATTACCAACGTGAGCCACCATGCCCGACCTTAGTCAACTCCTTCTAATGGACACATTCTCTCCTGGGTCTTCTTGCAACTCAGATAGGTCAGGTAAGGTTACCAGGGATGGAGTACAGATTGTATGGACCCTACAATAACCTCATAAAAGGCAACAATATCCCCATCCACATGGATTTCACATATTTTTATATTTATTATAACATTTGTCCAACCAGAAGGGAATGAAATGTCTTGCAGAAGGGGTACCTTTTTAGTAAATCACGTAAAACTCTCTGCAGACCTGTGACACCCAGTCTTCTTTCTTCCTATCCCTTAGGAACGGGTGGAAGATTATATTCTTCATGATTCTATGGGGAGAAGCTTGAGACACAGCCTGATTGCCTTACACCTAGAAGCTCTCCGTGAGTCTCCTCTCCCTCCCATTTGTAGTCTATACCAGAGCTCATGTGTCCATCCTGCCTCGTCCCCTTCTTAGGTTCTGCCATGCCTGTCTCTTCCAGGCCAGACTCATAGCAACTCCAAGAGTGGCTTGACGGCGGGAGCAGTTCTTTGACTTGTAAGAACTGCTTTCAGAATGCGTGCAAACTTTACTAAGTGGACACATCCTATCTAACTGAAGAGTGCATGTAGAGCAGAAAGGAGGTGGGAGTGAAGTGCATTCTGGGAAAGCATCCCTCTGTTTGCTTCCTGACTTCTAACAATCCTGATGCTTTTTCCACCAACTTTCAGGCCGTCCTTACCCCTCCCTGGTCCAGAAGCTCCAGTTTCCTTCTGAGGAATTCTTACCTTTCCCCAAATGAGGCAAGTCCCATACCACTGTTCTTTCTTGTGTCTTCTGAATTTTGATAGCCCAAGTCTCTGCCTGAATGTTTTTTTATTATTTAAATTCAGTTTGGTGTTTTGTTTTTGTTTTGAGTCAGGGTCTCACTCTGTCACCAAGGGTCTCACTCTATCACCCACTGCACGATCACGGCTACCACAGCTTTGAAGTTCTGAGCTCAGGCGATCCTTCTGCCTCAGCCTCTCAAGGAACTGGAACTACAAGTGTGCACCACCATGCCCAGCAAATTTTTTGATTTATTGAAGAGACGCGATCTTGCCAAGTTTCCCAGGCTGGTCTCGAACCCCTGGGCTCAGGCAATCCTCTCACCTCTGCCTCCATAAATGCTGGGATTATAGGCATGAGCTACCAACTGGCTATTCAGTTTGATTTTCATGCTCATTTTTCTGCTCCAATTTCTGTCCTTCCCAAACGGAAAGGGATGGATTAGAATCTCACAAACACAAGGAAGAAAGTGAGTGCCAAGATTGTATATCAATCTCTCCACCAACAACAGTCATGACATATTTCCTTTTAAATTACCAAAGGCAAGCACACCACCACTCCCATCACCAAATATAATAATTTCCTCAAGTTTTCATGACAAATTATCACAAATTTGGATGGTTTAAAACAAAAGAAATCAATCTGTTATCTCATAGCTCTGGAGGCTAAAAGTCTACAATTAAGGTGTCAGCAGGGCCACGCTGGCTCTGAAATCTCTCGGGGAGATGCTTCTTTCATTTATCCCTGGGTTCTGGTGGGAGCCATTCCTTGGCGTTCCCTGGCCTGTAGAGATATCCCTCCAATCTCTGCTTCCTTGGCACATGGCATTTTCCCTGTTATGTGTCTGTGTAATTTCCTTCTCCTAGTAAGGATACCATTCATTGAATCAGGTCCCAGCCCAATCCAGTGTGACCTCACCTTCCCTTGATTATGTCTGTAAGGATCCTATTTCTAAATAAGGTCACATTCACAGGTACTGGGGGATTAGGATTTGAACACATATTTTGGGGAAACACAATTCAACCCACAATAACACTAAGTATTGGTTTTTCTTCCATGTACTATATCATCGAGTTTACCTGAGGGGAGTATATTTCTTTTTTTTTTTTTTTTTTTTTTTGAGTTGGAGTCTCACTCTGTCACCCAGACTGGAGTGCAGTGGCCGCTCCCAGCCACCACAGCCTCAACCTGCTGGGCTCTGGCAATCCTTTCGCCTCAGCCTTCCAAGTAGCTGGAACTACAGGTGCACGCTACCACGCCCGGCTAATTTTTTTATTTATTGTAGAGATGAGGTCTCACCAAGTTGCCCAGGCGGGTCTCGAACCCGCGGGCTCAGGCAATCCACTCATCTCAGTCTCCCAACGGTGCGGGATTACAGGCTGAGCCACCAAGCCCGGCTGGGGAGTATATTTCTACTATAATATGACTTGGACTCAACACTCAACAAAATAATTACCCTGATTAATGGTGTCCAAAAATTGCCCATTTTATAGGCCTTGAAGTTTTGTTTTGTTTTTTGTTTCTTTGTAACTATCTAGCTCTCTGGAGCATCTGGAGTTTGCAACCTCTTGGATAGAGTCCAGCTTTGTAGGTCTGAAAAAGTTTGCTTTTTTTTGAGTTGGAGTCTTACTCTGTCACCCAGGTTGGAGTGCAGTGGCACACTCATGGCCACCATAGCCTCGACCTGCTGGGCTCAGGGGATCCTTCTGCCTCAGCCTTCCAAGTAGTTGGAACTACAGGCGTGCGCCACCACACCTGACTAATTTATTTATTTATTTATTGTAGAGATGAGGTCTCTCCAAGTTGTTCAGGCTAGTGTTGAACCCATGGGTTCAGGCAATCCTCTCACCTCGGCCTCCAAAGTGCTGGGATTACAGGCATGAGCCATTGCGCCTGGCCAAAAGTTATATTTTTAAGGTGTGTACATATATGCAGTGTCCTCTACTCTACTGTCCTTTTTGTTTGTTTGTTTTTTGAGATGAGGTCTCACTAGATTGCCGAGGCTGGTCATGAATTCCTGGGCTCAAGCGATCCTCCCACCCCAGCCTCCCAAAGTGCTAGGATTACAGGCGTAAGCCACTGCGCCGGGCCTGTGCTTAAATTTTAACTCTCAGAGAATAAATTTATTTCAAAATTCTTAGAGGAGGGTACTCATAACAACTGTCACGTACTGACAACATGAGCTTTGTGGTGCTTTCTAGACTAATATAGAATGATTCCGTCAGCAGAAGTTAATTGAGATGCAGATTTTAATAAATTATGAAACACATTTCTAGCCATGAAAAAGCGATCTGTCCATGGAGCAGAGAAACCTGTCTAAAGTAGTGAGTCGTCTGCAACTACCAGTGCTTATTCCGAGGAACAACAGTGCTGTACCAATGACCATAGACTGGAGAGCGTGTAGTACCTGGTACACAGTAGGTGCTCAATAAATAAAAGCTGAAGCAGTGACAGAGAGTATACTCTGAGATGTCTCCAAAATCTGGGATTGATTCTGTAATTTTACCAAGGGTTCGTTCAGAAGAAAGTCATCTAATAGCCTAACACTTTAGACACTTAGCATTTTTATTAATAATATTATTACTGCTAATAATAATAGCTGCTGTCCATTGAAAACTCTTTAGAGCTTTATACTAAGTGCCTTAATGTTCTCACATAAATACAAGTAAGAGGTACATGCTATCGTTCCCACTTTACAGGTGAAGAAACTAAGGTTCACCCTGTTTAGCTGATAATACACAAAATCAGGATCCAATCCGAATCTGCCTAGTTCTGAAGTCACATGTACCCACTATACCATTTCAAGGAACAAAATAGCTGATTACCTTTCAGAGAGAAAATGCCAGGTGGATAATAATTTTCCAGTGAGGCAGAGACCTCAATGTCTTCAAAGATAGACAGTATCCACGTGAACCAAGTTTCATTGCTCTTCTTTGACTGGGTCTCGTGAAGAAAAGGGCCCACAAGGCTAGATCAGAAGGGACTTTCGCCTTTGCGGGGCTACATCCTTAAGAACGGAAGCCAAGAGCAAACCCACTGAGACTTCCTGCTGCCATTTTTTAAAAATTTATGTATCTATCTATTTGTTTGTTTATTTATTTATTTTAATGGCAACTAAAATAACATGTATTTTTAAACATCAACACTCATGTATTTATGCTACACAGGAGTACACAACTAAGCCACCAGATGCCTGCACCTACTGATAAATGCATGGGTTTGAATTTCAGGAAAATAAGAAGATCAGAAGTGATTTGTACAAGAACAGAAAAATAAAAGAGCAGAAGTGTAAATGGACTTCAGAAGAAACACTAGGGGGTGGGCTAGGTAGTACCAGAGAACACATATCTGTATATAAAAGAAATAATAAAATAACTTCATCTAAAATAGAGATACAAGCTGGGTGTGGTGGTTCTCACCCGTAATCCCAGCACTTTGGGAGGCCAAGGTGGGAGGATCCCTTCAGCCCAGAAGTTCAAGACCAGCCTAGGCAACATAGTGAAACCTCATCTCTACAAAAAGATTTTTAAAACTAGCAGGGAATAATAGGACTAACATGCCTGTAGTCCCAGCTACTTGGGAGGCTGAAGCAGAAGGATCACCTGCGCACAGGAGGTCGAGGCTGTGGTGAGCCATGATCATACCACTACACTGCAGCCTGGGTGACCGAGTGAGACTCCCCCAACTCAAAATAAATAAATAAATATTGCAAAATCCAAAATGTGCCAAAATTCGAAACTTTTCAAATCTAGTTACCATTTTATTTTACTTTTCTCTTTTAACTTTTATTTTGGAGTTGTGGGGTATAATTCAGGGTTAGGCATACAAATGTTCATTGTGCAGGTACCCTTATTGATGAGGTGTGCTCCCCCTTCCCCAGGTGGATATCGACTACTGTTAATCCCAGCTGCCCATCCCCCACCCCCCTCCCCGCAGTTTCCCATTACTTTCTTTTTTTTTTTTTCTGAGTTGGAGTCTCACTCTGTCGCCCAGACTGGAGTGCAGTGGCCGCTCCCGGCCACCGCAGCCTCGACCTGCTGGGCTCCGGTGATCCTTCCGTCTCAGCCTTCCGAGTAGCCGGAACTACAGGCATGCGCTACCACGCCCGGCTGATTTTTTGACTTATTGTAGAGATGAGGTCTCGCTGCCCAGGCGGGTCTCGAACCCGCGGGCTCAGGCAATCCACTCACCTCAGCCTCCCAAAGGCGCGGGATTACAGGCTGAGCCACCGAGCCCGGCTCCCATTACTTTCAATCCCTTTCCTACCGTAACACAAGTCCTCATCCTAAGTGGACCCAGTTACCATTTTAAAGGGCGTTCAGCCCATGGACCAGAGATCACTGCTGGGAAAATTTGCAAACCTCAGATTTTCTTAAGCGCATTTATCTTGCAGTTCTCTCTTTCCCAAAATGATTGGTTGAAACCCCATGAAGGGACCTGGGTGTTTGTCTTTGGGCACAGTGAAGAAAGAGAGAGGAAGTCAGTCTTCTAACAACCAGGCCAAGTGGGGAGAATAAAGAGGAACCTTCACTGCAGTGGTGAAGTGGCTCAGCCCTGGAGCAAAAAAAGAAAGAACTTCAGTGACTGGAAACTGGGGCCCTATTCAGTGAGCAGGAGAATGTTCCACTGCCTTCTCCAGGAACAGAGGGGACTGATTATCGTCCACAAGACAGGTGGCCCGAGTAGCAAAGTGGGAATCAAGACAGGCGTGGTGGCTCACGCCTGTCATCCCAGCACCTTGGGAAGCGGAGGCGAGAGAATTGCCTGAGCCTCGGGGTTTGAGACCAGCCTGGGCAACATGATGAGACCTTGTCTCTACAATAAATCAAAAAATTAGCTGGGCAAGGTGGTGCCTGCCTGTATTTCCAGCTACTTGGAAGGCTGAGGTGGAAGGATCGCCTGAGCCCAACAGGTCAAGGTTGCGGTGGACGTGAGCATGCCACTGTTCCCCAGCCTGGTCAGCAGAGTGAGACTCCAACTGAAAGAAAATAAAGAAAGGAGAAGAAGGTTGGATGCAGTGGCTCATGCCTATAATCCCAGTACTTTGGGAGGCCGAGGTGAGAGGATTGCCTGAGCCCACCCCACGGGTTCGAGACCAGCCCGGGCAATTTGGTGATGACTCATCTCTACAATAAATCAAAAAATTAGCAGGACATGACGGCTCATGTCTATAGTTCCAGCTACTTGAAAGACTGAGGCAGAAGGATCGCCTGAGTTCAGCAGGTCAAGGCTGTGGTGGCCGTGAACGTGCCACTGCACTCCAGCCTGGGCAAAAGAGTGAGACTCTGACTCAAAAAAATAAAAATAAAAATAAAAATCCAAGCCGGGCTCGGTGGCTCAGCCTGTAATCCCGCGCCTTTGGGAGGCTGAGGTGAGCGGATTGCCTGAGCCCGCGGGTTCGAGACCCGCCTGGGCAGCGAGACCTCATCTCTACAATAAATCAAAAAATCAGCCGGGCGTGGTAGCGCGTGCCTGTAATTCCAGCTACTTGGAAGGCTGAGGCGGAAGGATCGCCGGAGCCCAGCAGGTCGAGGCTGCGGTGGCCGGGAGCGGCCACTGCACTCCAGTCTGGGCGACAGAGTGAGACTCCAACTCAAAAAAAAATTTTTTTAATAAAATAAATTAAATAAAAATCCAGACCCTGGTTGGTTGTCAATTAAATATAAAGCACCAACAGAGGTTTATTATTCAAATAATACTCATGAACTTGTTTAAGATGTGACAAGTCCACTATCTTTTTTTTTTTTTGAGTCTCACTCTGTCACCCAGGTTGGAGTGCATTGGCACACTCATGGCCACCGCAACTTCAACCTGCTGGGCTCAAGCAATTCTTCCACGTCAGCCTTCCAAGTAGCTGGAACTACAGGCATGCACCACCACGCCTGGCTAATTTTTTTTATTTATTGTGGAGACAAGGTCTCGCCAGGTTACCCAGGATGGTCTTGAACCCCTGGACTCAGGCAATGCTCTCACCTTGGCATCCCAAATTGTGGGATGACAGGCTTGAGCCACCACGCCAGTCCCTCAGTGTTATCTTTTAAATGAAGTGAAGAATTATGGATGTAGTATATATTATACTGCTAATATAGAAAGAGTTTGAAAACCTTTGAGATATAACATCAGAATAGGTGGATTAATAATTTTCTTGACATATTTTTTGCATGTTTGATTAATTAATCAGTGTCTTGAGACTATGTCATTTTATATCAAGATTTGAGAGTACATGGGTTAATTTAGTAATGGATGTCATTTTAATTGGATTCGAAATTGGGGTATATGTCTCCAAGGATCTTTAACTGGTCAGGGTAGTCAAGAGTATTAATTAATGCACTTCAGAGTATTAACTTATTTTCTGAATATTTTATGGTTCTCTTGAGTTCGTAGAGTTGTGAAAGTTTCCTCTCTGCTCCAAACTAGGTCCATACATTTAGGACCTATAAAAAATTAGCCACATGTCAAATTATTTAAAAATTTAAAAATACATTATCACAGGCCATCTGTTACTGATTTTTAAATTAGTTTACTGAAAAGACACTCATAGTATCTAGGAAAATTTTAATTTTATGTTTCTTGGATGCCTAGAGCTACTTTCTATCAATGCATTGGCTGATGTTAGTTGTCATTTAAACAACAATTTTTGGCCAGGCACAGTGGCTCATACCTGTAATCCCAGCACTTTGGGAGGTAGAGGCAAGAGAATTGCCTGAGCTCACAGGTTTGAGACTAGCCTGAGCAACATGGCAAGACCTTGTCTCTATGATAAACCGTAAAATTAGCTTGGTGTGGTGGTGCACACCCATAATCCCAGCGACTTGGAAGGCTGAAGCCGAAAGACTGCCTGTAGGTCAAGGCTGCGGTGGTCATTAGCATGCCACTGCACTCCAGTCTGGGTGACAGAGTGAGACTTCAACTCCAATAAACAAGAATATTTTTTTCAATCCATTTCAGAAATATGTGTGTAAAAATCCTCATCAAGTAGGTTGGAGGTCAGAAAACATGAGAACAGGCTGGGAGTGGTGGCTCATACCTGTAATCCCAGCATTGCGGGAGGTGGGAGGATCGCTTGAGGCGAGGAGTTCAGGATCAACCTGGGCAACATAGCAAGACCTTGTCTCTATAAAAATAAAAATAAATTAGTTGGGTATGGTGGCTCAAGCCTGTACTCGAAGCTACTCAGAAGACTGAGACTAGAGGATTGCTTGAGCGGGGGGAGTTAAGGCTGCACTGAGTTATGATTGTACCACTGCACCCCAGACTCAGTCTGTGTGAGACAGTGAGACCCTGACTCAAAAAAAAAAAAAGTGGAGGACAAAAGTGAATATCGATTGGAATGAGAAAAGAAATAATGAATTGCTCATTTTTTTAAAGATGACACGTATGACACACTTTTTACACCTTTTTCCTACAATTTTTTATCTGCATATTCTTTGATCACCTTTTCAAATGACAACCATTTGGTCATATTTTCTATAGAGAGAACAGAAAATAATCCAATTTTTCTTTCAGCATGGTTGCTAGACTGACAGATTCTAAAAGTTTCCTTTCATTTCAACACCTGATTCACTATGTCAAGTGCATTTTCAGGACAGTGTGCCGATTTGAGGAAACCTCCCATGAGATTTCTTTCATCCGTGACTCGTTTTCAGTTCCCTGCATTCTCAGCTTTGGTTCTCTGTCTGTGTATTCCCAGTGCCAAGGACAGGCTTCTGTGACGACATGCCCTCTGGTCTTGCGTCTTCAAGCCCAGGGGCCCGGTGAGTAGACACCCTGGGGGAAGCCTTTCCTACACACACTTGGGTTTCAAAATCGTGTGTTAAATGTGGAACATGCATCAGCAGTTTTTTGATTTTTATAACATGGTTCTGAACCAAGTCGCTAAATACAGAAGCATTCACGTAGCAGGCAGATCTATACCTACTTTTAACTGTATGTTAGACAGGGTGAACCATAGGAATTTGCCAGAAATTCCCTCTTCACCAGCACGTTGCTTTTGTTATTTGGCTTTCCCCAAGGCCTTATTAGCTAGCTTGTGCTGACCAGATTACCCAACTATTCAGGAAATGCAATGAAACAGTAGATCATATTGTTTTTGACAGCTAGGTTCAAGCCCAGGTGCCGAACAAGAAAAGCACTCCTCCTTATGCAGACCAGAATCTGGTGTGTGTGTGTGTGTGTGTGTGTGTGTGTGTGTGTGTGTGTGTGTGTGTGTTTTGGTTTGGAGTTGTTTTGTTTTGAGGCAGGGTCTCATCATTGCACTCTCAAACTCCTGGACTCAAGTAATACTCCAGCCTCAGCCTCCCAAGTAGCTGGGACTACCCCACCATGCCTAGGAACTCTTGTATTTCTTTTTCTTTTGTAGAGATGGGGTCTTGCCAAAATCAGTTTCTTGTTGTTATTGTTGTGTTGGGGCTTTTTTCATTGGAGTTTCACTCTGCTGCCCCGGCTGGAGTGCAGTGGCACGCTCACAGTCACCGCAGCCTTGATCTGCTGGACTCAGGCGACCCTTCCGCCTCAGCCTTCCAAGTAGCTGGAACTACAGGCATGCACCACCACACCTGGCTAATTTTTTTATTTATTGTAGAGACGATGTCTCACCATGTTGCTCAGGCTGTCTCCAACTCCTAAGTTCAAGCAATCCTCTCGTTTCTGCCTCGCAAAGTGCTGGGGTTACAGGTATGAGCCACTGCACCCAGCAAAAAATCAGTTTTAAAAAGACATTGAAGCCAAGGCAAGAGGATCGCTTGGGGCCAGGAATTCAAAACCAGCCTGGACAACATGGCAAGACTCTGTCTCTTAAAAAATATATATACTTTGGCTGGACACAGTGGCTCATGCCTAAAATCCTAGCACTTCAGGCAGCGGAGGTAAGAGGATTGCCTGAGCCCACGGGCTCAAGACCAGCCTGGGCAACTTGGCTAAACCTCATCTCTACAATAAATAAATAAATAAATAAATTAGCTGGACATGGTGGCATGTGCCTGTAGTTCCAGCTACTTGGAAGGCTGATGCAGAAGGTTTGTCTGAGCCCAGCATGTTGAGGCTGCAGTGGCCATGAGCATGCCACTGCACTCCAGCCAGGGCAACAGAGTGAGACTCTGACTCAAAAAAAAAAAAGAAATAAAATAAAAATATATATACTTAAACACACACACACGTTGCTCAGAAAGAGTAAATGTAATGAGTGGAATATTCTACATTTACAGCTACACACAGCAATGTAGTCACCTGTGGGCTCATTCATTCACAGGCTGTAGCAGGAGGTTTCTCCATTCATGTTATTTTATTCTTACAAACTGCTATATTCCACCATAAACTACAGTTTACTGAAGAACTGATAATATTATGCTCCTGAAAGGCGCAGCATAGAAGCTAGATTTTAAAAGCACAAAATAAGAACATTTCCTGAGAGTTAATTGGAAGCATCCATTCCCACTATCCTTAGGATGACTGTGAGGTTTCTGATTTGTGTCGCAATGATTTTATAAAATTAAAAAGCTCCACAGGCATTTTTTACTCTGAGTTTAATAGTTTACTAAAACATGGAGACCTAAAAATAATTCTTTATCACCCATTTATTTGGTCCATTAGGAAATTCCTATAGGAAAAAATGATTAGGATTTCAAGACAAAATAAATACGTTTTAAAACTCTCTTTAGGCCGGGTGCAGTGGCTCAAGCCTATAATTCCAACACTTTGGGAGGCCGAGGCGAAAGGATTATTGAGTCTAGGGAATTGAGACCAGCCTGGGCAACTTGGCGAGATCTGTCTCTACAATCAGAAAAAAAAAATTTTAAAAACTAGCCGGGTGTGGGGGTGGCGTACACCTGTAGTTTCAGCTACTTGGAAAGCTGGCGCAGAAGGATGACCTGAGCCCAGCAGGTCGAGGCTGCAGTGGCCATGAGCATGCCTCTGTACTCCAGCCTGGGTGACAGAATGAGATTCAACTCAAAAATAAATAAATAAACAAATAAAAACTCTCTTTGATTACAAACAATAGTAAAAGGCAGCTGTTCTCAAGCTTGGATATGTATTAGAATCACCTGGGGGGGTAGATTTTTCAAGTCCTGCAGTTAGACCACACCGCAAAAAATTACTGTGAATTTCTGTGTTTAAGACCCAGGCATTGGTGTTTAAATGTCCCAAGTGATTCCAATGTGTGTTCAAAGCTAAGAACAATTATTTTATAGTGTATCCATAATCAGGCAGCAGGCAAGAACAGACAAGAATACATTTTAGAAGGGGCTAAATAAAACATTTT
Organism: Cephalopachus bancanus; assembly: GCA_027257055.1. Classification (NCBI taxonomy): domain Eukaryota; kingdom Metazoa; phylum Chordata; class Mammalia; order Primates; family Tarsiidae; genus Cephalopachus; species Cephalopachus bancanus. The sequence goes on from JAPVLO010000616.1 coordinate 579,436, forward strand.
ATTTTATATATATATTTATTATATATATATTTTATATATAATAATATTATATATATATATATATTTTTTTTTTTTTTGAGTTGGAGTCTCACTCCGTCGCCCAGACTGGAGTGCAGTGGCCGCTCCCAGCCACCACAGCCTCGACCTGCTGGTCTCTGGCAATCCTCCCGCCTCAGCCTTCCAAGTAGCCGGAACTACAGGCACGCGCTACCATGCCTGGCTAATTTTTGATTTATTGTAGAGATGAGGTCTCGCCAAGTTGCCAAGGCGGGTCTCGAACCCGTGGGCTCAGGCAATCCACTCACCTCAACCTCCCAAGGCGCGGGATTACAGGCTGAGCCACTGAGCCCAGCTATTATATATTTTTTATTATTGTTTATTTTAGATTCAAGGGGTACATGCACCATTTGTCACACGGGTATGCTGCATGAGAGTGAGGTTTGGGTTTCTAGTGAATCCATCACCCAGAGGGTGAGCGCGGTACCCAGTGGGCAGTGTTGCAGCCCTTGCCCCCAGCCTGCCCTCTTTAGGAGTCCCCAGTGTCTGCGTTCCCATTTTTACACCTCTGCACAGCCAATGTTTAGCTGTTACTCATAAAAGGATGTGCAGTGTTTGCTTTTCTGCTTGTATTAATTCCCTAAGAATTGTTATGACCAGAGTTCAAGAAGGTAGATTGCCATTACACAGAGAATTTAACTAAGAGTCCTTTATTTATGCCGGCAACCCAGAGCAGACTATTGTCTTAAAGGGCTTTCGGTTCCAAGTGAAGCAGGTGGTAAGCTTTTTTTTTTTTTTTTTGAGTTGGAGTCTCAGTCTGTCGCCCAGACTGGAGTGCAGGGGCCGCTCCCGGCCACCGCAGCCTCTCCTACTGGGCTCCGGCGATCCTTCCGCCTCAGCCTTCCCAGTAGCTGGAACTACAGGCACGCGCTACCACACCCGGCTAATTTTTGATTTATTGTAGAGATGAGGTCTCGCCAAGTTGCCCAGGCGGGTCTCGAACCCGCGGGCTCAGGCAATCCACTCACCTCAGCTTCCCAAAGGCGCGGGATTATAGGCTGAGCCACCGAGCCCGGCTGGTGGTAAGCTTATAAAGGCAAAAACCACCAGGACACCTAGCAACTTAGCAACCATAGCAACCATAAACTAGCAACTTAGCAACCAAAATGGGAACTTTTGATTGTTAGGGAGTTTTGATTAACGTTATGTCCCAGGCACAGTCAGTGACTAGAACAATTACGGCAGTTACATGGAGACAAGGTGGAAGGACTACTATACAATGGAGTTACCTGATTAGGTCACTAACAAAATATAGGCTTATAATATGAGAATGTAGCAATGGAGTTTTGCAAGGCCTAGCATTTGAGTTTAGTTAACAAAGCATACAATTACGTGGAACTTGTGGTTAGGGAGTTTCCAAACGGTCAGGAGAAACAGTTTATGGGAAACAGGAATGTGGGTCTGTGAGTACAAGGAACTTATTTTAGTCACACATGGGAGGGCAGGGGCTATATCTGGGTAGCAATCAGTTAAGATGGAGGATTTTTAAGAAGAATGCAGTTACTTATATTAAGCAAGCTATTACAGGCCAATATAAGTTTTACAGACATTTCAGAATCATGGCCTCTAGCTGCATCCATATTGCTGCAAAAGCCATGAGTTTTTTTTTTCTTTTTCAGGATTGTATGGTATTCCATGGTGTGTATGTCCCATGTTTTCCTTATCCAGATCACCTGGGTTGGTTCCATGCCTTCACTATTGTGGATAGGGCTGCGATAAACATTCGAATGCATGTGTCTTTTGGGCAGAACGGTGTATGCTCCTTGGGGTATACACCCAGTAGTAGGGTTGCTGGTCAGATTGGAACTCTACTTTCAGTTCTCTGAGCAATCTCCAGACTGATTAGAAGAAGCACTTTGGTTTGGCATGATTTAACTCAGAGGGAAAAGTCATACAAAGTACCCACGTTGGGGAAAGGAGTCGTTCCAGAAATAATGACCGGTCCGATGTGCTGAAGTAATGAAGATTGCAGGTAAGCAGTGCCCAAGATCCAAGAAAGGGCTTCCAAAGTGTTGGATGGTTCAGGTGGGGTGAAGGAGCAGGGACCCCTTCTGTTCTTTTGTGCTCCTGCTGGTCACCACGAGGTGACAGTGCCCCATCCCTGCTGAGTCTCTCCACAGCAGCCGGAGGCAGCTCTGAACAGCCACAGAGGCAGCCTTGGGCTCAGAGGAGCCAATGGGAACTTAATCAATACTTGTAGTATACTTTATAATTATGGCAAGTGTTGGTTTTCCAATGATGCATTTTTCTTCTAAAATAAAGTTGCTTTGAGGTTTTTTTTTTTTTTGTCAATTAACCAGGCACGGTGGTACATACTTGCGGTTCCAGCTACTTGGAGGGCTGAGGCAGAAGGATCGCCTGAGCCCAGAAGGTGGAGGCTACAGTGGCTGTGATTGTATCACTGTACTCCAGCCTGGGCGACAGTGAGACTCCGACTCAAAAAAAAAAAATTGGATTAAGTTTTTTTGTTTGCTTATTTGAGTCAGAGACTCTGTCAGTGAATCGTGTCTTAAGTAGGATATCTGCTGTTCAAACCTCAATTCCTCTCATGCAGGTAGTCTTCTTGTGTTCTTTTTTGTTTTTTATTTCTTTTATTTTATTTATTTATTTCTATTTTATTTTATTTTTTTGAACCAGGGTCTTACTTTGTCACCCAAGCTGAAGCACGGAATCACAGCTCATCACAGCCTCCACCTCCTGGGCTCAGGCAATTCTTCAACCTCAGCCTCCTGAGTAACTGAAACTACAGGCATGCACCACCACATCTGGATAATTTTTTATTATATTTTGTAGAGACAAGGTCTCACTATGTTGCCCAGGCTAGTATGGAACTCTTAGACTCAAGTGATCCTCCTGCCTCAGCCTCCCAATGTGGTGGTATTACAGGCATGAGGCGTCCAGTCTGACATTCTTTTTTATTTTTTTATTTTATTTTATTTATTTATTTTGAGTCAGAGTCTCACTGTGTCACCCAGGTTGGAGTGCAGTGGCACACTCACAGCCACCACAGCCTCAACCTGCTGGGTTTAGGTGATCCTTCCGCCTCAGCCTTCCAAGTAGCTGGAACCACAGGTGCACGCTACCACACCCAGCTTATTTTTGGATTTATTGCAAAGATGAGGTCTTGCCAAGTTGCCCAGGTTGGTCCTGAACCCCTGAGCTCAGGTAATCCTCTCACCTCAGCCTCCCAAAGTGCGGGATTACAGTCTTGAGCCACCACACCCAGCATTTTTTTTTTAATCACTAGCTTTTATTATTTATTTATTTATTTATTTTGGAGTTGGAATCCCTCTCTGTCGCCCAGGCTGGAGTGCAGTGGCACACTCTTGGCCACCGCAGCCTCGACCTGCTGGTCTCAAGAGATCCTTCTGCCTGAGCCTTCCAAGTAGGTAGAACTACAGGCAGGTGTCACCACGCCCAGCTAATTATTTGATTTATTGCAGAGATGAAGTCTCACCAAGTTGCCCAGGTGAGTCTCGAACCCATGGGTTCAGGCAATCCTCTCACCTTAGCCTCCCAAAGTTCTGGGATTATAGGCGTGAGCCACCGCTCTCAGTCTTTTTTTATTTATTTTAAACTTCTTCATATAAATGGCCAGAAGAAAAATACAAATAGTGCAAAAGAGTATACAGTGAATAGAAAAGCTCCATCTCCCCTCTGACCCTAATCTCCCAGGTCTGCTCCTCAAAGAGAAACACACTGCCCGTTTCCTGTGTATCATTATAAACATAGCCTATACAGATGGAAACATATGCGTGTATCCTTTTTTTTTTTTGAGTTGGAGTCTCACTTTGTCACCCAGACTGTAGTGCAGTGGCCGCTCCCGGCCACCGCAGCCTCGACCTGCTGGGCTCCGGCGATCCTTCCGCCTCAGCCTTCCAAGTAGCCAGAACTACAGGCGCACGCTACCACGCCCGGCTCATTTTTTTATTTTGTTGTAGAGATGAGGTCTCGCCAAGTTGCCCAGGCGGGTCTCGAACCCGCGGGCTCAGGCAATCCACTCACCTCAGCCTCCCAAAATGCTGGGATTACAAGCTGAGCCACCAAGCCCGGCTTTGTATCCTTTTTTACACAAATAGTATTTTAACACCATTATTCAACTCCTTTTTATAAAACCAGATGTATTTAAAGCTGTAAACAATATACTATATTCCCATACATCACATAAAGGTAAACAATTACAAGTCTGATAATAATTTGAAGCAATCTATTTGTTTAAACAATAAAATATCCGCCGGACTCGGTGGCTTAGGCTGTAATCCCGTGCTTTGGGAGGGTGAGGTGAGTGGATTGCCTGAGCCCGCGGATTCAAGACCCACCTAGGCAACTTGGTGAGACCTCAACTCTACAATAATTCAAAAAATTAGCCAAGCGTGGTAGCGCGCGCCTGTAGTTCCAGCTACTTGGAAGGCTAAAATGGAAGGATTGCTGGAACCCAGCAGGTCGAGGTTGCAGTGGCTGGGAGTGGCCACTGCACTCCAGTCTGGGCGACAGAATGAGACTTCAACTCAAAAAAAAAAAAAAAACAATAAAATATCCTTTTTTTTGAGACAAAGTCTCACTTTGGCCCAGGCTGGAGTGTAGTGGCATGATCACAACTCGAGCAGCCTTTCACCTCCTGGGCTCCAGTGATTCTTCCATTTCAGCCTCCCAAGTTAGCTGGGACCACAGGTGTGTGCCACAATGCTCAGCTAAATTTTTTAATTTTTTGCAGAGACAAGATCTTGCTATGTTGCCCAGGCTGGTCTCAATCTCATAGTCTCAAAGGCTCTTCCCACCTTGGCCTCCCAAAGTGTTCGGATTACAGGTATTAGCCACCATGCCCAGCAAACAATAAAACATTAATGTGGCCAAAACAAATCAAATATTTGATTCCTCGGGGTTTTTTCTTTTTTCTTCTTCTTTTTTTTTTTTTTTAGTCTCATTCTGTCGCCCAGGTTGGAGTGCAGTGGCACACTCGTGGCCACCGCAGCCTCGACCCTACTGGGTTCAGGCGATCCTTCCACCTCAGCCTTCCAAGTAGCCGAAACTACAGGTGCATGCTACCATGCCTGGCTAATTTTTTGATTTACTGTAGCGACCAGGTCTCACCATGTTGCCCAGGCTGGTCTCAAACCCGCGGGCAATTCTCTTACCTCGGCCTCCCAAAGTGCTGGGATTATAGGCTTGAGCCACCATGCCCAGCCAGTTTTTTTCAATTAAATCTCTTAAATATCTGCTCTACTCTTTGTAACAGTTAAGGAATATCAAGTATTAGGGTCAAAGCAAATGGTAAAAATATACAATGTAACTGAAGTAATAATAGTAACTATATTCAAGGCATACACACCTAATAGAATCCTGAACAAAGGATAGATGACAGAGTGTGGATCTGACACTATTTAACTGATTTCAACTAACCACTATGGGAAAAAATATGAAGGGGTAAAAAGAGAAAATATACGGGCATTTTCCAGAGTTCTGAAACCCTTTTTAAACATCCTGAACATATAACTAATTATTATATGAAAAAGTATGATAGGCTGGGGGTGGTGGCTCACGCCTGTAATCTCAGTACTTTTGGAGGCCGAGGTAGGAGGATTGCTTGAGCCTAAGAATTTGAGACCAGCCTGGACAACACAGCAAGATCTCTCTACAAAAAAATCAAAAGATTAACTGGGCATGGTGGCACATGCATGTAGTCCCAGCTACTCAGGAAGCTGAGATGGAGGGATCACCTGAGCCTAGGAGTTTGAGGCTGTGGTGAGTTCTGAGCATGACACTGAACTCCAGCCTGGGCAACAGAGTGAGACCCCGACTCAAAAAAAAAAAACAAAACAAAAACTACCTCTTATGTAGGTTTGCTTCCATCTATTATTGATACAAAATAAAATTTAAGCAGAAATATTCTGAAGAGGCAGCAGAAAGTTTTATTAGTATAAAACAAGAAAATATACATTTTACAAAGGGTGAAGGGAAGATTTTGCAATATGAAAAATTAATTCAACACTTCAAGAATCACTCTCCTGGAATAGGTGTTTATGTTTTAAAATATAAGAAAATTATCAAACTGCATCTTTCAGGATAAATTTGGCTGATAACTGTCATACAAAATAAAACTACCAATTAATAAAGCCTGTCTTTCCTTCAGTAGTGAGGAAAAAAAATGGTCCCCATGTTTGGTTATAAATTTTTCATCGCACCTGGGTAAGTTATACATCAAAGTGACACCATAAATAATACATATGAGAATAATCCACATTCGTCTGAGTTTGGCTTCCCAGCAGCACCCTCTATGGCCAGGATTCTAGCACAAGTCATCGATGTGGGGGAGATGCCAGATGATACTCGACAATGGAGTGGGAAGCTAGCAGAGTGGGTTTCATCAAAGCCGTGACCACCGTGGACAATCAGGCTGCACACCAAAGGGAGGGCCGGGTGCCGTGGTTCACGCCTGTAACCCCAGCACTTCGGGAGGCCAAGGAGGGAGGATCGCTTGAGCCCAGGAGTTCAAAACCAGCCTGGGCAGCATAGCGAGACCTCAACCCTAAAAAAAAGTCCAAAACAAACAAACAAGATAACCAGGTGTGGTGGCATTTGCCTGTAGTCCCAGCTACTCTGGAGGCTGAGGCAGGAGGATCACTTGAGCCCAGGAGGTGGAAACTGCAGTGAGCCATGATTGTGCCACTGCACTCCAGCCTGGGCAACAGAGTGAGACCCCAACTCAAAAATAAAAACAAAAATACCAAAAAGGGGCTCTGATATTTGTGCTGTTAGAACAGAATACCTGAGGCTGAGTAATTTACAAAGAAAAGAGGTCGATTCAGCTTATGGTGAGGCCTCAGGAAGCTTACAGTCACAGTGGGATGTGGAGAGAACAGGTGAGTCCCATGGCAAGAGCGCACGCGAGAGAGAAGATGCCAGGATCTTTCTTTCTTTTTTTTTTTTTAATTGGGGGTGTCACTCTATCACCCAGACTGGAGTGCAGTGGCACAATCACAGCTCACTGCAGCCTTGACCTGGGTTCAGGCAATCCTCCTGCCTCAGCCTCCCAAGTAGCTGGGGACTACAGGCAAACACCACCATGCCTAGCTTATTTTTTATTTTTTGTAGAGATGGGGTGTTGCTATGTTGCCCAGGCTGGTCTCAAACTCCTTGGCTCAAGCGATCCTCCTGCCTCAGCCTCACAATGTGCTGGGATTACAGGCACGAGCGATCATGCTGGTGCCGGACTCTTTTAAACAACCAACTCCAGTAGAGGGAGAACTCACTCATGACCTCGAGAATGGTATCAAGCCAGCCATGAGAGATCCACACCCATGACACATTCACCTCCCACTAAGCCCAGGGATGTCATTTCGGCACGAGACTTGGAGGAGCAGCGTCCACAAACATCAGCGCAGAACTCGCCCATCCAAGGAGAGAGCTGGGAGATGTATCCATGGGCTCTTGCTGGGTGAGGGCTGCTCCCCCACAGTGCTCGTTCCCAGACCCTTCCCATCTGCTTAGAACACACACGGGTGCTCAGACCCAGAGAAAACCCTGGGGCAGTAGCGAGACCTTTGCACTCTGGGGTGGAGCCCGAGGAGATACTGGCAGGCTCCGATACCAAGTTTTAGACCAGGGTAGGCAAACATTTTCCATAATGAGACAAGAGTAAACACTGCAGGCTTTGCGGGCTGTGACAATCTCTGTTGCCATTACGCCACACAAAAGCACCACAGACAATAGATAAACACATGAGCACATGACCATGGATGGCTGTGTCTCCATCATGTTTTATTTATAGACACTAGCATTTGAATTTCATATGATTTTTTTATGTTATGAAATGCTATTCTTTCTGTGATTCTTTTTTTTTTTTTGAGACAGTGTCTCACTGTGTCACCCAGGCTGGAGTACAGCGTTGTGATCATAGTTCACTGCAGCTTTGAACTCCTGGGTTCACGTGATCCTCCTTCCTCAGCCTCCAGAATAGCTGGAACTACAGGCATACACCATCATGCCCAGCTAATTATTTCACTTTTTATTTTGTCGAGACAGGGTCTTATTATGTTGCCCAGGCTGTTCTCCAACTCCTGGCTTCAGGCAATCCTTCAATCTCGGCCTTCCAATTTCACTGGAATTACAGGTGTGAGCCATCACACCAGCCAGTTTTTTTTTTTTTCAATTTAAAAATGCAAAGACTATTTTTAGTTTGCAGCCATACAAAAATAAATCTCTGTTGTTTAAGGCATCTAGTCCACGAGATGTGGTTGTGGCTGTCCAAGCTGATGAAGACAAATTTAGGGAAGTTAATATTACTATTACTGCTCTTCTTTTTTTTGAGTTGGAGTCTCACTCTGTCGCCCAGACTGGAGTGTAGTGGCCGCTCCCGGCCACCGCAGCCTCGACCTGCTGGGCTCCGGCGATCCTTCCGCCTCAGCCTTCCAAGTAGCTGGAACTACAGGCACGTGCTACCACACCCGGCTAATTTTTTATTTATTGTAGAAATGAGGTCTCGCCAAGTTGCCCAGGCGGGTCTCGAACCCGCGGGCTCAGGCAATCCACTCACCTCAGCCTCCCAAGGCGCAGAATTACAGGCTGAGCCACTGAGCCCAGCTTGCTTTTCTTTTTCTTTTTCTTTTTTTTTTAGAGATGAGGTTCTCTCTGTCACCCAGGTTAAAGTGTAGTACCGTAATCACAGCTCAAGATAGCCTCCACCTACTGGGTTCAAGCAATCCTTCTGCCTCAGCCTCCCAAGTAGCTAGGGCTACAGGTGCACACCACGACATCCAGTTAATTTTTTGATATTTTGCAGAGACTATGTTGCCCAAACTGGTTTTGAACTCTGGACTCAAGCAATTCTCCCACCTCCACCTCCCAAACTGCTGGGATTATAGGTGTGAGCCACTGAGGATGGCCTTATTTTATTTTTTTGAGTTATAGTTTGTCAGAAACTAGTTTTCGTTTTCTTTTTCTTTTCTTTTCTTTTTTTTTTTCCTTGAGTTGGAGTCTCAGTCTGTCTCACAGACTGGAGGTGCAGTGGCACACTCACAGCCATCACAGCCTCCAACCACTGGGCTCAGGCGATCCTTCTGCCTCAGCCTTCCAAGTAGCTGGAATTACGCGCTATCACGCCCGGCTCATTTTTTGATTTATTGTAGAGACAAGGTCTCACCAAGTTGCCCAGGCGGGTCTCGAACTCCTGGGCTCAGGCATTCCTCTTGCTTCCACCTGCCAAAGTGCTGGGATTACAGGCTTGAGACACCGTGCCCAGCCAGGAGCTCTTGTTTCTAGAGAGGTTTCAGTTAAAGCTGAACCCTGAGAGAAAAGCTAGAAGAAGCATTCCAAGAAGGTGACAGCGAAGGCAAGATCTTCTTATGAGAAAGAGCTTGATCTGCTTTCAAACATGCATGACCAACAGATACAAAGCAAGACGGGAATGAGGGTGGAGACAGAAGCTGGGGTGAATCATGGAAAACCTCAAAAACATGAAGATAAGATTTAAGAGTTAAAAAAAAAAGAGAGAGAACGAGGCGCAGTGGCTCATGCCTGTAATCCCAGCACTTGGGGAGGCCAAGGTGGGAGGATTGCTTGAGCCCAGGAATTAGAGACCAGCCCGGGCAACATAGCAAAACTTCATCTCTACAAAAAAAAATTAGCTGGGTATGGTGGCACACACACATAGTCCCAGCCACCCAGGAGACTGAGGGGGAAGGATCGCCTGAGCCCAACATCGTTGGAGGTTGTGGTGAGATTTGATGGTGCCACTGCACTCCAGCCGGGGTGACAGAGTGAGACCCCGACTCAAAATAAAAGGGGGGAGGGGAGCCAGGCATGGTGGCTCACGCCTGTAATCCCACCACTTTAGGAGGCTGAGGTAGGAGGATCACTTAAGGCTGGGAGTTTGAGACCAGTCTGGGAAAACAGTGAGACCCATATCTCTAGGGGGAAACAAACTGTAAACTAAAATAAATAAATAAATAAATAAATAAAGAGCATTGAGTCTGACTCTCTTTTTTTTTTTTAATGGCTGTGTGTAATTTGTGTAATTTGTAAAGAAAATGGAGACTGAGGCAGTGACGCCCTTGGGGCTAAATCTGGAATTGGATGCGTCTGTAGTAGGTGGAGACAAGTACAGACCGCCACGCAGGGATGTCAAAAACACACGTCAGCAGAGGAGTCTGGAGGGCAGAGGTGAGGCTCTGACGGCAATCCTCTGGGCGCGCGTTCAGCCCACTGGACTCTCTGGGGGGAAGGAGGGGTATGTAAGCTCAGGATTCCAGGGTCTGAGTGGAAATGGGATTGTCTGAGTGGAAATGGGATTGTCTGGGAAGAGAACAGCATCGTTCCGTGAATGTTGGCTGAATGAATGAGTGACAGCTCATTAAAATATGTCTTCGAAGTCCAACAAAACTCAGGTCTTGACCGTGCACCTTGTGAGCTGTGGGACCTCGGATAAATGTCTGGACCGCCTGGAGCACGATCTTCTCATCCACAAAAAAAGGGAAACTAGAGGAACCAGCTCACTGACCGGTTTTCGGATCAGTGAAATGACAGTTATGAGGGGCTTCCCCGTGCAAGGCGAGTGGTCGACTCCGGGAACGCGCCTCACCCTACTGCCACGCCACTCGACGCGGTGGCTGAAACGCCCACTGTGTCCTGAGCACAACCTTCCACGTGACGAGCAGATCGCCTTCTGCTCCCCCGTTCTGGCTTTCTCCCCTCTTTGCCCTCCTTTCTTGAACTCACTCTCTCATGTGTGCTCTCTCGCTCTCTCTCTTTCTCTCAGTCTCCCTCCCCTCTCTCTCCCTTCTCTCTCTCTTCCCTCTCTCTTCCCTCTCTCCTCTCTGCTCTCTTTCTCTCTCTTCCCTTTCCTCTCTCTCCCTTTTTTTTTTTTTTTTGAGTTGGAGTCTCACTCAGTCGCCCAGACTGGAGTGCAGCGGCCGCTCCCGGCCACCGCAGCCTCGGCCTGCTGGGCTCCGGCGATCCTTCCGCCTCCGCCTTCCGAGTAGCCGGAACTACAGGCGCGTGCTACCACGCCCGGCTGATTTTTTGATTTATTGTAGAGATGAGGTCTCGCCAAGTTGGCCAGGCGGGTCTCGAACCCACGAGTTTAGGCAATCCACTCATCTCAGCCTCCCAAAGCGCGGGATTACAGGCTGAGCCACTGAGCCTGGCTCCTCTCTCTCCTTGCTCTCTCCCTCTCTGTCCTCTCTCTCCTCTCTCTTATCCGTTTGCCTCTCTCTGTCCTCTTTCACCTCTTTTTTTTTTGAGTTAGAGTCTCACTCTGTCGCCCAGGCTGGAGTGCAATGGCATTCTCTGGTCACCACAGCCTCAACCTGCTGGGCTCAGGTGATCCTTCTGCCTTAACCTTCCAGGTAGCTGGAATTACAGGCATGCATCACCTCCCAGCTAATTTTTTTATTTATTGTTGAGACAAGGTCTCGCCAAGTTGCTCAGGCTGGTCTCAAACCAGTTGGCTCAGGCAATCCCCACCTTCACCTCCCAAAGTTCTGGGATTACAGGCGTGAGCCACCATGACCAGGTGCTCTCTCGCTCACTCTCTCTCTCTCTCTCTCTCTCTCCTCTTTCTCCTCTCTTTATCTCTCTTTCTCTTCCTCCCCCTTCCCTCACTTTCTGTCAAAACCCATTGCACGCCTCCTACATATGTGCATAAATACTTCCTTTGTCACTGAGGAGACAGCAATAAAAAAGTGTCATAGGAAAAAACAAGGACAATCTTGTGCTTTACAATCTCCTAAAAATAAATTAAATCAAAGACTCACCTAATCTAATTAACAGTGATAAAATTAGTCATAGTCACTACAAAAGAAAAAAAAAAAATCAGGCCAGGAATAGTGGCTCACACCCGTAATCCCAGTATTTTGGGAGGCAGAGGTGAGAGCACTGCCTGAGCCCAGGGGTTCAAGACCAGCCTGGGTAACTTGGTGAGACCTTGTCTCTACAATAAATCAAAAATTAACTGGGCATGGTAGCACGTGACTGTAGTTCCAGCTACTTGGAAGGCTGAAGAAGGATCACCTGAGCCCAGCAGGTGGAGGTTGCAGCGGCCATGGGTGTGCCCCTGCACTCCAGCCTGGACGACAGAGGGAGACTCCACTCAAAACAAAAAACAAAAGAAAAAAAACGTTAATCCCATTTTTTTGGCATAACAATTGCACAGCTGCAATTGTTCTGTTAAAATAAACAGCTTTTTTTTAAAAGCTCCAAGGTTTATTGCTCGAGCATTGAATCTGTAACAATACTACCCAGTGTGAAATATGGTTGTGGAAAGTAATTAAGGCCATCCACAAAGACATCTGCACAGACAATTCACAAATAACCCAGCTCCCTTCCCCTTCACCAACGTGCATTTTAAAAATAATGTCTGATATTAAAACAAGCCTGGACGTGGTGGCTCATGCCTGTAATCCCAGCACTTTGGGAGGCCCAGGCAGGAGGATTACTTGAACCCAAGAGTTCAAGATCAGCCTGGGCAACATAGAGAGACCTTGTCTCTACAAAAATAAAATAATTAGCGAGGTATGGTGATACGCCCCTATAGTCCCAGCTACTTGGGAGGCTTAGGTGGGAGGATCACCTGAGCCCAGAGGTCAAGGCCTTGATGGGCAATGATGGTGCCACTGCACTCCAGCCTGGGCAACAGAGTGAGACTCCAACTGAAAAAAACAACAGCGACAACAAAATGCACACATCCCTAGCTCAGTCTTATAGAATTGTGAAAAATACATTTAGATTTTATTGAACAAGTCTAACTTCTTGGGAAAGAATTTTCTTTTATAATAAAAAAACGCAGCTTTATGTGTATCACTCTCTCAAAAACAAAGTATAAATATAACAAAATTCACTCGAGGCTGAAACTCTTGTCATATAAATATAGGTAGCTGATATCATACAGACATCTGTCTTTGTTTTTTGTTCACAAGTTCTTGAAAATAACATTTTAAATAATTGCATTTATTTAATGGTGTTTATTTGAAAGCATAAAGTAACTCAGTATTTCTTGAAGTCTTCAAAGGGAATCTGAAAGGTTGACAATTGGTCAGCAGATGGCGCCAAGTCCCCAAAAATTGGTGTGCCAGGCTCCAGCATCACTCCAAAATGAATTTACAGCCAAAGGTTAGGCACGTGTTCACTAACTTTCGTGTTTCTATCCACAGCCATCCTGAAGAATCATGGGAAATGATTTCCTAGAAATCAAGACTCCAGCCTGATTTGTGTTTTGCAGCTCATATTTTAATCGATCTAGCTGAAAAATCACTTTTCTCCACCAGACCCTTGCCACATAGCTCAGTGAAGCATCTGTTCATTAAATGTTAAACCACGAATGACCAAAGTGCATTAAATAAAATTTCTCCCACATCTCAAAGTTTAGTTGTTTTAAATGCAAAGTAGCACTGTCAAAATGGATCCAAACCAGCTCTCTCAGGATCATTACAGTTTGGAATAGAAAGTAGAAAGACGTCAGATGTATTCTAGAGACACAGAAGCTTCATTCCTGGGTTTGCATAGCTGCCTCTTGCCTAAGGAATTCGCCCTTAGTATGGGGGGGGGTTGTTTTTGTTTTTTTGAGCCGGAGTCTCACTCTGTCACCCAGGCTGGAGTGCAGTGGCACACTCAGACCACCACAGCTTCAACCTGCTGGGCTCAGGTGATCCTTATGCCTCAACCTTCCAAGTAGCTGGAACGACGGGCACACACCACCACACCCAGCTATCTTATATGTTTTATTTTCAACTCACTGGTTTCAGTATTGAGCTTTTTGGGTTTTGTTTTTGGTTGGTTGGTTTGTTTGTCTTGAGTCAGGGTCTCACTGTGTCACAGGCTGGAATGCACTCACCACAGCCTGGATCTCCTGGGCTCAAGCAAGCCTCCCATCCCAGCCTTCCAAGTAACTGAGAATAGAGGCATGCACCACCATGCCTACTAATTTTTTAATTATTTTTTTAGAGACAAGGTCTCATTATGTTGTTCAGGCTGATCTTAAACTCCCAGACTCAAGCAACACTCCCATTTCAGCTTCCTAAAATGCTGGAATTGCAGGCAAAAGCGACCACACCCAATAATATTATGCTCTTTGTTTCTATGTTTTGAGTAGGAGTCTCACTCTGTCACCCAGGCTGGAGGGTAGTGGCACACTCCCAGCCACTGCGGCCTTGACCTGCTGGGCTCAGGCTATCCTTCCGCCTCAGACTTCCAAGTAGCTGGAACTACAGGCACACGCCACCATGTCTGGCTAATTTTTCTATTTATTGTAGAAATGAGGTCTCACCAAGTTACCCAGGCTTCTCTCAAACCCATGGGCTCAGGCAGTCCTCTCAACTCGGCCTCCCAAAGTGCTGGGATTATAGGTGTGAGACACCGTGCCCAGTCTAATATTGTGTATTTTTTAACTTGTTCTTTACATGCTTCTAGATGATACTATAAGATTTTGAATTGCATTGATCTCATTTAAGTGATTCCATTTTCAGCATTCAAGTCTTTATTTTTAAATATAGGAAATTGAATATATTAAACTTAAAGGTATTTTGCATTTTAAATGAATTAATTTAGAAATGACCAAAAAAGAAAATTAGAAATGTTATCATTTTTTTAAGAACTGAAGTTTAATACTGGTATCAGTAAGTTATGCTGTTAGAGTCTGCAACCTCTAAAGTCTCAGAGAATTAAGAAACGAAGGTTTATTTCTTCCTCGCAGGCCAAGTCCACTGGGGGTTTTCCAGGGCCCTCCCCACATCACACTCTAGGGACCAAGTTTAGGGTCCGGCACCAACTAGAATATCCCTAGTCTCTACCACACAGGGGAAAGAGGGAGTCAGTGTCACTTGTCCAAAAGCTCCCACCAGGAAGGGGCACATCACTTTCACTAAAACCTTTTCTTTTTTTTTTTTGAGTTGGGGTCTCACTGTCACCCAGGCCGGAGTGCAGTGGCACGCTCACAGCCATCAAGCCTTGACCTGCTGGGCTGAGATGATCCTTCTGCCTCAGCTTTCCAAGTAGCTGGAAATACAGGCACATGCCACCACGCTGGGCTAATTTTTTTGATTTATTGTAGAGATGAGGTTTCCCCAAGTTGCCCAGGCTGGTTTTAAACCCATGGGCTCAGGCATTCTTCTCACCTTGGTCTCCCAAATTGCTGGGATTATAGGCGTGAGCCACTGCGCCCAGCCTAACCCTTCCTTTTACAGGCATTACAACTGATTGGAGAGAAAAGCTGTATTTGAAAAACGATATATATATATTGTTATATATATAACGATATATAATATATATATCTTTTTTCAAATATATATATTTGTATATATATATATATACAAATATATATATATATTTTTTTTTTTTTGGTAGCGATGAGGTCTCAAATGCCTGAGCTCAATCGATCCTCCCACATTGGCCTCCCAAAGTACTGGGATTAAATGCATGGGCCACCGTGCCTGGCAGAAGTATAGAGTTTTTACTGAAGTAGCAGGAAGACTTTGGAAACAACAGGGATTACGATGAGAAAGGACAGTGGGAGTAAACGAGATTGTGGAGTACGAGTTTTGCAAAACCTTTGACTAGGACCATAGGTTTCCCTGACAGGTAAACATGCCTGTGGGGGAGGGGCAGGTGGAAAGAATGCAGTGCTCAAAGTTGCCAACTCTGACTTTTCCCAAGGAAGATCTTTGCAAAATTTTCCCTTTGGCCAGGTGCGGTGGCTCACACCTGTAATCACAGCACTTTGGGACACTGTGATGAAAGGGCTGCCTCAGCCTAAGAGTTCAAGACCAGCCTGGGCAACATAGCAAAATCTCATCTTTACCAAAAAAATTTTTTAAATGAGCCAGGCTTGGTGGCACATGCCTGTAGCCCCAGCTACTAGGAGACTGAAGTCGAAGGATTGCCTGAGCCAGGGAAGTCGAGGCTGCGGTGAGCTGTGATCGTGCCATTGCACTCTAATCTGGGCAACAGAGTGAGACTCTGACTCAATTAAAAGCAAAAAGGAAGGGCCTTTTGCATTTACTTAAACCTTTTACCCTACAGACACTGGAAGTACATGGAAACTTTGGTAAAGACATGAAAACTCTCATAAATGTGACTGAGTTTGGCCAATAAGACATGAGTGAGCCCGGCACAGTGGCTCACCCCTGTAATCCCAGCACTTTGGGAGGCAGAGGTAAGAGGATTGTCTGATCCCAGAGGTTCAGGATCAGCCTGGTCAACTTGGTGAGCTCTCGCCTCTATAATAAATTTTTTAAAAAGCCCAGACGTAATGACATGTGCCTATAGCTCCAGCTACTTGGAAGGCTGAGGCAGAAGGATCACCTGAGCCCAGCTGGTAGAGGCTGCAGTGACCACGAGCTTGCCACTGCACTCCAGCCTGGGCAGCAGAAGAGTGAGACTCCAATTCAAAAAAAAAAAAAAGCTATATCACCAAAGCTGTTACTCGTGAAAAGAAAAGAATATGTCACCATCTTACCCTGGCAGGGCACGTGAACCCTCAGATGGCAGCTGGGGCCAGAACTCCCATCTCATTTGTGTTTCTACTTTTACTGTGACTTCCACATAACCACACCGTTAAAGAGAGAGGATACTGCTTAAGGTCTGCATACTTCCTTATTTGTACCTGTGTTGCTCTGGAAAAGGAAAGCAAGACTTAGATTAGACTAAGTATTGAACAAGGGTCTTGAAACCAACAGCAGGTTGTATCTTCAAGCAGTTTTAGCCTAACTAAATCACAATGCTTTTCTCTGAAGTAAAATAATACTTTATATTTCTAGAAAAATGTCTATTATTAAAAATGTTTTAAGAAAAAAATAAAAGCTATTTTGCATTATGTTTTAAAAACATACTTCTTTATACAGGGCATTGTTCTCTACTGCAAATACATCAACGGATGAATAAAAGTCCAGATGAATAAAAATCCAGCCAGGCAAGGTGGCTCACACCTGTAATCCCAACACTTTGGGAGGCCAAGGTGAGAGGAATGCCTGAGCCCAGGGGTTTGAGACCAGCCTGGGCAACGTGGTGAGACTCCATCTCTATAATAAATAAAAAAATTAGCCAGGCGTAGTGGCACGCACCTGTAGTTCCAGCTACTTGTAAGACTGAGGTGGAAGGACCACTGAGCCCAGTGGGCCAAGGCTGCGGTGGCCGTGAGCATGCCACTTCACTCTAGCCTGGGCAACAGAATGAAACTCCTACTCAAACAAACAAAAAAAAAAAGCCGGGCTCGGTGGCTCAGCCTGTAATCCCGCACCTTTGGGAGGCTGAGGTGAGTGGATTGCCTGAGCCCGCAGGTTCAAGACCCGCCTGGGCAGGCGAGACCTCATCTCTACAATAAATCAAAAAATCAGCTGGGCGTGGTAGCACGTGCCTGTAATTCCAGCTACTTGGAAGGCCGAGGTGGAAGGATCGCCGGAGCCCAGCAGGTCAAGGCTGTGGTGGCCGGGAGCAGCCACTGCACTCCAGTCTGGGCGACAGAGTAAGACTCCAACTCAAAAAAAAAAAAAATCCAGTATTCAATCTAGTTTCACATAATCTTATAGATCATTTTGGAAAATACTTATTGCTATATGTTTTTAAACAATAACAATAGTAAATGTTTCCCCTATTTTTTTCTAAAATCGGAGTTCCACCCTGTCGCCTAGGGTGGTGTGCAGTGGCACAATCACAACTTACCACAGCTTCAAGTTCCTGGGCTCACAGCATCACTGTCCCTCAGGCTGGGGTTACAGTCATAATTTTTTTTTTTTTTGTAGATATGGGGTCTCACCGTGTTGAACAAGGAGATATTTCTTCCACACGTGTGTTAGGAACAACGCTGCTGTCACCCTCTTATCCCAACATCTCTGTACCCACACAAGACCTTCTTTACATTTCTTGTCACCACCCTGGCATGGCTTCTCACCAGCGGGTTCTTTTTGCCTCTCCTTAAAACCAAAACGTCCTTCTAAGGGTCTTGCTGACTTTATGCCAGCCTGATGGGATTTGTTTGTTTGTTTTGGTTTGGTTTTTTTGAGTCAGAGTCTCATTCTCGCCTAGTCTGGAGTGCAGTGGCAAGCTCATGGCCACTGTGACCTCAACCTGCTGGTCTCAGGCAAACCTTCCACCTGGGCCTTCAGCTGGAATTGTGGGCATGTGCCACCACGTCCAACTAATTTTTTTGATTAATTGCCCAGGCTAGTCTTGAACCCCTGGACTCAGGCAATCAATTCTCTCACCTCCACCTCGCAAACTGCTGGAATTACAGGCGTGAGCCACCGTGTCTGGCTGCACAAAGGTTTTATTTTTATTTTATTTTATTTTATTTTTTGAGTAGGAGTTTCACTCTGTTGCCCAGGCTGGAGTGCAGTGGCACACTCATGACCACCGCAGCCTCAAACTGCTGGGCTCAGGCAATCCTTCCACTTCAGCCTTCCAAGTAGCCGGAACTACCATGCCTGGCTAACACACGTGTGTTGGGAACAATGCTGCCATCACCCTCTTGTCCCTGGTCTGGAATCCCTGGGCTCAGGTAATCCTCTTGCCTTGGCCTCCCAAAGTGCTGGGATTACAGGATTGAGCCTCCACACCCGACCTGCACAAAGGTTTTAATTTCCTTTTTCCAGATGACAAGGGAGATTCAGAGTCTTTGCCTCTTTACGCCTTTGCTTATTTCTCTATTGGGAGCAGATTTATTTCTGATTTTGTAGATATCTTTACAGAAGTGGAAGATCATTCCTTTGAGAGGCAGTAGTAGCAAGCACTAAAAATATGTTCTCTCACTTCGTGGCTTACATGTTCACTTCTTTTTTCCTTCATTTTTATTTTAGAGGCAGGGGGTACAACTCCATGTTTGTCACATGGACATGTCATATATGGCAGGAACTGGGTCTCAGGTGACCCTTTCCCCAGAGAGTGAACGTTGTACCCCATAGGTAGTTTCCGAACCCTAATCCATCTTCCCACTTCCCACCTTATTGGGTCCCCAGTGTCTATTATTTCCTCTTTTTTTTTTTAATTTGTCAGGGTCTAACTCCATCACTCAGGCTAGAGAGCAGTAGCACACTCGTGGCTACCACAGTGTCGAACTGCTGGGCTCTGGTGATCCTTCCACCTCAGCCTTCCAAATAGCTGGAACCCCAGGCACATGACACCAGGCCCGGCTAATTTTTTCTGATTTACTGTGGAGACTGGAGACAAGATCTCGCCAAGTTGCCCAGGCTGATCTCAAACCCCTGTGCTCAGGCAATCTACTCACCTTCTCCTCCCAAAGTGCAGAGATGACAGGCGTGAGCCACTGCGCCCAGCAAGTGTCTATTATTCCATCTTTGTGGCCGTTAGGTCCTCATATGAATAAAAGCATATGTTGTTTGTTTTTCTGTTTCTGAGTCAACTCACTTACATTGATGCTTTCCAGCTCCATCCATGTTGCCGCAAAGAACATGATTTCACTCTTTTTTATGACAGCATTGGTATTCCATGGCGCATATGTGATATATATATATATATATCACATGATTTTCCACTTCTATGGAATATACATCTCACATTTTCTTTATCCAGTTAATCATTGGCGGGCACTTAGACTGGTTCCATGATTTTACTACTGTGGATAGTGCTGCAGTGAACATACGAGTACAAGTGTCTTTTTAATAGACTGATTTCCTTTGGGTAGATCCCTAGTAGTGGCATTGCTGAGTCAAATGATACTTCAATTTTTACTTCGCAATGCTTGCTTTTAGCCACATGCAGTAATATTAGGTAACATCTCTGTCCTACATCACATTTCTAAGCCGTGAGGCTGTGTTTCTGAGTTCTCTTGTTTTCCGGCAGTAGGAAAACCTAAAAAGAGCAAAGCTATATCTCATTCTTACGTCATGATCAGAATTACTTTCTATAGGTGACGTATAAATTACAAGAAACCCACAACTGTGTCTTCAAAAGGAAGGAGAAACAAAATAGGTTTATGCTTTACCTTCTCAACTTAGCCGCAGAAATTTTCGCACAAAACTCTGGTTCCCAACAAAATCTTTCATATTCTTCTCATCATTTGAGGTTACAATAATCAATTCAAGATTTCCTCTTTTTGCTTCTTTCTACCTGAGGTATCAGTCTGTGAGATGAACTGTGGTCTACATGGTAACCTTCGCTGAGAAGGGGAGGGGCAGTGTTCAGTGGTTCACACCTGTAATCCCAGCACTTTGGGAGGCTGAGGTGAGAGAATTGCTTGAGGCCAGGAATTTGAGACCAGCCAGAGCAACCTAGCAAGACTTCATCTCTAAAGAATATATACATATCCAGGAGAGGGAGGTGGCTCACGCCTGTAATCCCAGCACTTTAGGAGCCAGAGGTGAAAGTATTACCTGAGTTCAGGGGTTCGAGACCAGCCTGAACAACATGATGAAACCTTATCTCTACAATAAATCAAAAAATCAGCCAGGGGTGGAGGCACGTGCCTCTGGTTCCAGCAACTTGGAAGGCTCAAGTGGAAGGATCACCTGAGTCCAGCAGGTCGAGGCTGCAGTGGCCGTGAGCATGCCACTGCACTCCAGTCTGGACGACAGAGTGAGACTCTAACTCAAAGTAAAAAAAAGAAAAGAAGGAGGCGGGGGAACTCAAAGGAGGTGAAAACCAACCCTCACCCTCATGGGTTAGGTCCGTTGCTTACTTGTTTCTTCTCTCTTCTGGTTCTTCTGCTGATTTTTATTTTTTTTTATTTTGGGGGGGAATGTTTTTGAGTTAGAGTCTCACTCTGTCACCCATGCCAGAGTGCAGTGGCACACTCACGGCCACCACAGCCTCGACCTGCTGGGCTCAGGCAATCCTTTCCCCTCAGCCTTCCAAGTAGCTGGAACTACGGGCACCGCACTACTACTACCCATGGCTTATTTTTAAATTTATTGTAGAGACGAGGTCTCACCAAGTTGTCCAGGCCGGTCTCAAATCCCTGAGCCTAGGCCATCCTCTCACCTCTGCCTCCCAAAGTGCTGGGATACAGGTTTGAGCTACCGTACCAGGCCTCTTCTGTTGCCTTTTAAACTTGTCTGACTTGTCTTCCTCAAATGTGATGCCCCATTTGAAAGGTCACGGGGGTAAGAATCAAGAGTGGCATCTCTGGAACCAGATCAATTTTGTTGAGGCCTGGCTCTGACACTTTCTTGCTGTGAGACCTTGGGTATATCAGTTAAGCTGGTAAAGTGTAGATTAAGATGTCACCTCAGCTGGCTACAATGACTTAGGCTTGGAATATTAGCACTTTGGAAGACTGAGGCAAGTGGATCACTTGAGGTCAAAAGTTCAAGACCTGCCTGGGCAACATAGCAAGACCCTGTCGCTCCAAAAAAAAAAAAAAAAAAAAATGGCACCTACCTCATAGAGCTGTTGTGAGGAATAAATAAATCAATATAACTGATATATCTAAGGCCCTGAAAATGTAACATAAGTGCCAGTAAATGCTACTCCACTGACTTTAGGCTGCCAGTATGGCAACAGAGAATTTGATACCAGGTTGAGTCTTTCTCTTGTAGGACTTGTTCTCTCTGTCCAAAGTCCCGTACTGTTTTCTGGGTTTTGTTTGTTTGCTTGTTTGTTTTTTGAGTTGGAGTCTTACTCCCTCTCCCAGGCTGGAGTGCAGTGGCACGCTCACAGCCACCCCTGTCAACCTGCTGGGTGCCGGCAATTTTTCTGCCTCAGCCTTCCTAGCAGCAAGAACTACAGGAGCATGCTACTGCAGTCAGTTATTTTTTTATTGTAGAGACAAGGTCTCGCCAAATTGCCCAGGCTGGTCTTGAAGCTGTGGGCTCAGGTAATCGTCTCGTCTCAGCCTCCCAAAGTGCTGGGGTATAGGCGTGAGCCACTATGCTGAGCTGACCCTCCTAGACTTAAGGCTTTAAACTTATATTTGCATTATCTGAGTTCCTTTCTCAGGACACTGATCCTCAGGCCAGTAGTATCAAGGAAGTGAAACTCACCAGCTCATCGAACACAATGAGATGCCAGACCACCAACTTGTCTGGGCTGGTCTCAAACCAGCAGACTCAGGCAATCCACTCGCCTCAGCCTCCCAAAGTGCTGGGATTACAGGCTGAGTCACCGAGCCTGGCTTGTTTCTGCTAATGTCTAGAATTGGTGACTTTATTGTGATATACTAAATATGTTTTCCGGGCCATGTGGGGTGGCTCACGCCTATAATCCCAGCACTTTAGGAGGCCAAGGTAAGAGGATTACCTGAGCCTAAGGGTTCAAGACCAGCCTGGGCAATTTGGCCAGCCCTCATCTTTACAATAAATCAAAAAATTAGCCGGGCGTGGTGGCGCATGTCTGTAGTTTCAGCAACTTGGAAAACTGAGGCGGAAGGATCACCTGAGCCTAGCAGGTCGAGCTTGCAGTGGCTATGAGCTTGCCATTGCACTCCAGCCTGGGTGACAGAGTGAGACTCCAAATTCAAAAAACAAAGCAAAAAATAAATATGTTTTGCTCTTGCCTCCAGCCAGGACCTTAATGACATATTATAATCTATTAGCACATTTTTCTCATCATCTTACAACACCATCTTGCATAGGTATTTATATTGTCCAACTTCCTTTTTCTTCCAAAAACATCATTACTTGCATGTTAGGCCTCCTGAGCATATTTCCTCAGTAGCTGACCACTTCCCCTGATTTCCAGCTCTTTATATATTTACTCTGTACTTCAAGAAATGTCAACCAAACATGGTGGCTCACACTTGTGATCCCAGCACCTTGGGGGCCGAGGTGGAGGATTGTTTGAGTCCAGGATTCCAAGACCAGCCTGGCAACTTGGGGAGATCTCATTTCCACAATAAATCAAAAAATTAGCCAGGTGTGGTGGCGTGTGTCTGTAGTTCCAGCTACTTGGAAGGCTGAGGCAGCTAGATCACCTGAGCTTAGCAGGTTGAGGCTGCAGTGGCCATGAACGTGTCACTGCACCCCAGCCTGGGTCAAGGATGAGACTCCAACTCAAAATGAGAAGGCAATCCCTTCGGGTCCCCTCCCACTGTAGGAGCTTGTCTGTCCTCTCAATAAATCCTTTAGGCATGAACCACCAAGCCAGGTCTCATTTTTTTTAATTGTATTGTGGAAACCATTTCTCAACTTGTTGCCAAGGCTGGTCTCGAACCCATGGCTCAGGCAATCCTTTCGCCTCCACCTCCCAAAGCTCTGGGATTACAGGTGTGAGTCACTATGCCCAGTTCAGACGTTATTATTTGTGTGTGTGTGTGTGTGTGTGTGTGTGTGTGTGTGTGTGTGTTTGTGTGTTGGAGTCTCACTCTGTTGTCCAGGCTGGAGTACAGTGTCAGACTCGTGGCCACCACAGCATCTACCTGCTAGGCTCAGGTAATCCCTCCGCCTTAGTCTACCAAATAGCTGGAACTACAGGCATGGGCCACCACACCCGACTAATTTTTTGATTTATTGTAGAGATGAGGTCTTGCCAAGTTACCATGCTGGTCTAGAACCTGTGAGCTCAGGCAATCCTCTCACCTCAGCCTCCCCTGTAGTGCTGGGATTATAGGTATGAGCCACCACGCCCAGCCAGACATTTTAAAAATTACATTTTACTGCAGGTCAAGTTGGCAACCTGTTCCATTCCCTCGAAAATCGAAAGAAAATGCCCATCAGATGTAAGAATAGGACAGCCCAGCCTTTCAGCTCATAATTACCAAAAATCCTTCAAGTTCCCAGTTGAAGGTACAAGGTTCAACCCCACCTGTTAACCCCAACATAGAAATGATCATAAGGCTGGTCACAGTAGCTCACGCCTATAATCCTCATCTCTACAATAAATAAGTTAGCCAGGCATGGTGGTGCGTGCCTGTAGTTCCAGCTACTCGGAAGGCTGAGGCAGAAGGATCACTGGAGCCCAACAGGTCAGGTCGAGGCTTTGGTGATTGTGAGTGTATCACTGACAGAGTGAGACTCTAACTCAGAAAAAAAGAAATGATCATAGACCACTCCCTCTCCCATCGGAGGCAGAAAGGGTGGCAGTTCCACCCTCTTTAGCATATCAATAACTAGGAAGCTGTATCTAGTTTAGAGTTGAGAGCAGAAGGGTAGTTTTTCTTTTTGAGAAACTTGCCTGTGGCAAGGTCTTTCTGCCATGAATCTTCCTTTTTCCTTCTCTTCTAATAAACTTTGTTTTAAAACTTTACTGGCTGCTCAGAAATTTATTTTAGGATTGAGCCAAAGAATCCATGAATTTGTACCGCACTCCACCCAGCATCAGCTCCACTCATGCAAAATAAAGTCTGCAGGAATTCACTCACTGCAACAGTGTTGTAAGACAAACAACTGGAAAAAAATCCAGTATCCATAAATAAGTTAAACTATGGTACATCAATAAAATGGAATACAGTGGGACAATGAAAAAGAATTAGAGGTCGGGCACAGAGGCTCACACCCGTAATCCCAGCATTCTGGGAGGCCAAGGTGAGAGAATCATTTGAGTTTGAGTCCAGCCTGGGCAACAAAGGAGACATCTCTATAATAAGATATAAATGAAAATTTTAAAAATTATTTTTAGAAAAGAAAAGGGAATTAGAAAGCTTTCTATGTGGTGATAGGAAAAGTATGCAACATATACATACAGCATAATGAAAAAAGTATGATACATAGCAGTATAGACAATATGCTAAATTCAGTATCAAAAAAAGCAGAGGAGAGAAATTAAAATCATTATTGATGTTTGCATACAGAAACTCTGGAAGGGCACATGAGTAAACAACAGTGGTGACTTGATGGAGGGGCGCGTGACCCTAAGCCACCAGGATGCTTTTTTGTTTGGTTGGTTTTGGGGTTTTTTTTTAGTTGTAGTCTCACTCTGTTGCCCAGGCTGGAGTGCAGTGGCATGCTTATGGTCACCCCAGCATCTACCTGCTGGGCTCAGGTGATCCTTCTGCCTCAGCCTTCCAAGTAGCCAGAACTACAGGTGTGTACTACCACACCCAGCTAATTTTTTTTTAGTTATTGTAGAGATGAGGTCTCACCAAGTTGCCCGGCTGATCTTGGGCCCGCAGGCACAGGTAATCCACTCGCCTCGGCCTCCCAAAGTGCTGGAATTACAGGCTGAGCCACCGAGTCCAGCCTACACCAGAATGTTAAGGAGACTTTCTGGCCCACGTTTTTCTACTTCTGTCAAAACATGTGTCTCCACGGTGTATTCACGACAATGATCTGGAATATTCCTCATGAGACATTTTCGCTTCCTAAAGTCTTTCCTCTCACCAGGAAACAGCCTCCCTTTCTTTCCCACTTCTGGGGTCCAGCCAGCTAGCTCCTCACGCCTCCTCCTGGGACTCTGGGAGTCTCACCTTCCATCCTCCTCATAAATACCCAGCACAACCCCACCCTCAGTTCTCCTCCAAACCCACTTACCAGCCCTTGAGGAGAGTGAACATAACGAAGCCCCTACCTAGAAGGTAAATTTGTCCTTACTAGTTGGGGACAGGTGGGAGGCTACCCCCAAGTTTATCATCAAAGTATTTTTTCTAAATACAGTACATAGAATCTTTGCCCAAGAGAAGCTCTGATGAGCAAGACTTTTTCCACAATGAAGTACTTGCCTACTCAAGAAAAGTGGTCCTCTGTCCACCCACAGGATCATCTTCCTTCTTTTGCTTTGCCTTGTGGTGGGTCCTGGTATGCATGTATGACCTGATGCATTGGCTCGCACCCATAATTCCAGCACTTTGGAAGGTGGAGGCGGGAAGATTGCTTGAGGCCAATAATTCGAGACCAGCCTGAGCAACATAGCAAGACTCCATCTCTACAAAATTTTTCTTAATTATTAACTTTTTTTTTTCAGTTGGAGTCTCACTCTGTCGCCCAGACTGGAGTGTAGTGGCTGCTCCCGGCCACCGCAGCCTCGACCTGCTGGGCTCCGGCGATCCTTCCGCCTCAGCCTTCCGAGTAGCCGGAATTACAGGCACGCGCTACCACGCCTGGCTGATTTTTTGATTTATTGTAGAGATGAGGTCTCACCAAGTTGCCCAGGTGGGTCTCGAACCCGCGGGCTCAGGCAATCCACTCACCTCAGCCTCCTAAAGCGTGGGATTACAGGCTGAGCCACCAAGCCCGGCTTATTAACATTTTTTTAATTGCATGTACCACCATCCCTCTTATCTAAAGCTGAGTTACACTATATCTATCTCTATCTCTCAAGAGGCCAAGAGTCTCTGCCCACATTTGGAGAAACACTTAAGAACTAGTCAAGAGCCGGGCTCGGTGGCTCAGCCTGTAATCCCGTGCCTTTGGGAGGCTGAGGTGAGTGGATTGCCTGAGCCCGCGGGTTCGAGACCCGCCTGGGCAGCAAGACCTCATCTCAACAATAAATCAAAAATTCAGCTGGGCGTGGTAGTGCATGACTGTAATTCCGGCTACTTGGAAGGCTGAGGCGGAAGGATCGCCGGAGCCCAGCAGGTTGAGGCTGCGGTGGCCGGGAGCGGCCACTGCACTCCAGTCTGGGCGACAGAGTGAGACTCCAACTAAAAAAAAAAAAAAAAAAAAAGAACTAGTCAAAACTGAAGACTTTTGGCTCAAACTCAAGATAAGGATAAACAAACCCTGCCCAAATGGAATCTAGTCTGATATATTTTTCCTGCCTTTCTAATTAAAGCCAAATGTTTGACTATTTCCCAAATTACCTCTGATGAAATCTACTGTATCATTCTGTCTTATAAAAGCAAACGAACTTATATTTACACTGTTAATACATGTATTTCAATGCATACTGGGTGTTCATTTGACTTGCCGTGGGATGTCATGAATCTTCACCATGGGCTCACACACACATTTGCTCCCTGGGCTACACATGTACCAAGGGATTGTGGGAGCCAGAAGTGGTCAAAATGCAATCTCACGCAAGTTTTTGCCATTATTTTTCTTCTTGCCAAGAACACAGAGGAGCCAGGAAAGAGGTCTGTGAACATCAACAGTGGAAAATGAAGTCTTCCGACGTAAGTGTATCTCAAAATTGTACTAATACTAATGATTCTAAACATGACAGCAGCACCTTTCAGAGTCCACTGGGGAAAGGTCCAAAGGTTTTACCCCTTTGACTTTCACGATTTGAGGTGGACGTAATTACCGCATTCTGTAAGTCAAGAAATGAAGATCCAGAAATGATAACCGAATTTCTCCAGATCACACAGAGCAGCAGCAAGCCTGGGACTTGACTCAAGGAGGCTTATTCTCAATGATCTGAGTAATTCTCTGTGATGATTAAGTTTAATGATCCTATTAGTAATGGGTATTTCCAAGTTCAAATGAGTTTAAAATTTCATAAGACTATCTAATGCCTCGAGAACATCGCCAGTGGAGGCAGGGAATTCCCGAAAATAGGAGCTAAAAAGGTTAATTCATTTTGACAGAAGGATGATTAACGCTAGGTGAAATTACCTAACACTAATTAACCTAGTTCGTTATTGAGTTCTCAACGAGAAGGAAATGGACAGCAAACATATCACTCAGAAAAAATTCAGCTGAGATGGTTTGAAGACAGTGGTTCTGTGGGAAGGATCATCATGATACTTGTTAACCGTTGGGAATGCTTAAAATCATCTTCATGTTTAAGCCACAACCAAAAATACTTCTTTATTCAAATTTCTGTTAAGGGAGCTATGAGGCTTAAAATTAACAAGTACGTTTTAGCAACAACTTAAACCAAAAAATGTCTTTCAAAAGTCTTAAGGGGGCCGGACATAGTGGCTCACACCTGTAATCCCAGCACTTTGGGAGGCTGACGTGGCAGGATCCTGGGCTCGAGTTTAAGACCAGCTTAGGCCACACAGTGAGACCTCTTCTCTACAAAATAAAATAAAAATTAGCCTGGTGTTGTGGCATGAACCTAGAGTCCCAGCTACTCAGGAGGCCGAGGCGGGAGGATCACTTGAGCCTAGGAGCAAGAGGCTGTGGTGAGTCATGATGGTGCCACTGCACTCCAGACTATGTGACAGAGTGAGACCCTGACTCAAAAAAAAGTCTTAAAGGGGAATAGTGCCGGAATAAAAGAAGCCCCAGAGAACTGCCTCTTCCCATCCTTCCCCAGGTGAGGGCACAGCAGGAAGACAGCTGCTCTGAGCCAGCAAGTGGGCCTCACAGACCCAGAATCTGCAGGTGGCTTGATCTTGGACTTCCCAGAACTGTGAGAAATAAATGTCTGTTGTTTATTTAAAGAGAAAAAAAATCTTAGAGGGAAAACTGTTTATTTTTTTAAAAATTAACCCCACACCTGCTTTCATACAAAGGCCTTCTAGTAAAAAGTGTTACACATTTTTCCTGAGTTCTGACCAATGATTTAATGATAGGCCGATCTCCTCTCCCTCACTCAGACACCCAGCTCCTACCTGCTGTATTCCAACAGGAAGTCACACAAAACAGCTATAATATTATTCATTCATACGACTTCTGATGACCCTGAAAAGTTAGCATTGCTCTAAAGTTGCTTGATTTAAAATCTTAGGCATTGAAAGGATCTGGTTCAGCGGGATCGGTGGCTCAGCCTGTAATCCCAGCGCTTTGGGAGGCTGAGGTGAGTGGATTGCCTGAGCCCACGGGTTCGAGACCCGCCTGGGCAACTTAGTGAGACCTCATCTCTACAAAAAATTTAAAAATTAGCCAGGCATGGTAGCGCGCGCCTGTAGTTCCAGCTACTTGGAAGGCTGAGGCAGAAGGATCGCCAGAGCCCGGCAGGTAGAGGCTGCGGTGGCTGGGAAAGGCCACTGCACTCCAGTCTGAGTGACAGAGTGAGACTCCAACACAAAAAAAAAAAAGACAAGAAAAAATCTGGTTCATCAGACTCTGTGGGTTAGAGTTTGTTTACTCCCTTTTCATTGCAGCCTGCAGAATCAAATAAGAATAAAGGATAAGCCAGGCAAGGTGGTTCACGCTTGTAATTCCAGCATTTTGGATGGCGGAAGTGAGAGGATTGCCTGAGCCCACGAGTTCAAGACCAGCCTGGGCAACATGGTGAGACCTCGTCTCTACAATAAACAACAACAAAAAATAACCCCTGGGCTCAGGCAATCCTCTGTGTCTGCCTCCCAAAGTGCTGGGATTACAGGCATGAGCTGCACCCAGCTAAATGTTGACTTTTTATTTATTTATTTATTTTGAGTTGGAGTCTCACTCTGTCGCCCAGACCACCGCAGCCTCGACCTGCTGGGCTCCGGCGATCCTTCCGCCTCAGCCTTCCGAGTAGCCAGAATTACAGGCATGTGCTACCATGCCCGGCTGATTTTTTGATTTATTGTAGAGATGAGGTCTCGCTGCCCAGGTGGGTCTCGAACCCGCGAGCTCAGGCAATCCACTGACCTCAGCCTCCCAAAGGCACGGGATTACAAGCTGAGCCACCGAGCCCAGCCAATGTTGATTTTTTAAATCAGGCAAGGAGGGGTGTATTGGCAGGGGACAGGAGTTACGCATTGTTTTGATAACAGTGGACAACGAAAACAACAACAATAAAACCAAAGTGAATTATTCAATGTAGGAATTATGGAAGGATAGTCTATGAATCTTTTTTTTTTTTTTTGAGTCAGGGTCTCACTCTGTCACCCAGACTGGAGTGCAGTGGCACAATCACAGCTCACTGCTGCCTTGACCTCCAGGGTTCAGGCAATCCTTCTGCCTCGGCCTCTCCAGTAGCTAGGAATACAGGCCTGTGCTACCACACCCTGCTAAGTTTTTGTTTTTGTTTTGTAGAGATGAGGTCTTGCTATGTTGCCCAGGCTGGTCTCGAACTCCTGGCCTCAAGCAATCCTCCTACCTTGTTCTCCTAAAGTGCTGGGATTGAAGGCATGGGCCACCACGCCTGGTTCTCAAAGGAGATTTTAAAAGAATAAAAAAATTCATGTTTGATTTTATTATATAAGTTAAAGACACATGCTTATCTAGGTCTTTCCCAAAAGGAGATTTTTTAGTAATATAATCCTTGGATGTGGATTTGATATTAGTTTTCAAAGTTCTGTTTGTCCTTTAAATTACGAGCAAGAGAACACATGCTCATGGTTCACTTTCATATCCACAGTATATATGGCGGAATCTGGATTGGAGAACCTGTTCCAACATGACTTTCAGATCAGCCTATCACTTTCTACCTATGCCTCCCTTTTGCTGTCACAGAAAGCAACATTTTACGCATTAAGCCACATCCGTTGGAGATTTGGAGAAGGATCATTTTAATTATTTTTACAACGTACATGCATTATTTTTATAATTCAGAAAAATTAACTGGGCACATTGGTGCATGCCTCTAATACCAGCACTTTGGGAGGCCAAGGTGAGAGAATTGCCTGAGCCACTGGTTTGAGACCAGCCTGGGCAACTCAGTGAGACCCCATCTCTACAATAAATTTAAAAAATTAGTTCCAGCTACTTGGAAGGCTGAGACGGAAGGATTGCCTGAGCCCAGCAGGTCGAGGCTGCGGTGACCATGAAGAGTGTGCCACTGCATTCTAGTCTGGGTGACAGAGTGAGACTCCAATTCAAAAAAGGAAAAAATTATTCATGTCAACACTTTTTTTTTTGAGTTGGAGTTTCACTCTGTCATCTAGGCTGGAGTGCAGTGGCACGTTGCTCACGACCATCACAACCTCAACCTGCTGGGCTCAGGCGATCCTTCTGCCTCATCCTTCCAAGTAGCTGGAACTACAGGTGCGCGCAATCACTCCTAGTTAATTTTTTTATAATTTATTGTAGAGATGAGATCTTGCCAAGCTGCCTAGGTGCCGGAGTCCAGCTCCAAAGGGTCAGGGGTTTCCTGAAGAAGGAACGGCATCAACGTAGGAGAAAATTTGGACACTGACTCTGTTGTTGTACAGGACAGATGCCACTTTATTGTTTTTACAACTCCTTTTTATACCCAAGATTTCGGCTCAAGGCAAAAGCATGTCTTTTGTTTCAGAGTTAATCAGTTTCCAGTTTAATAAATTTTTTGTCCATCCTGTTTTGATCTTTGTTTTGGTTTTTTTTGAGTTGCAGTCTCACTCTGTCGCCCAGACTGAAGTACAGTGGCCGCTCCCGGCCACCGCAGCCTCAACCTGCTGGACTCCAGTGATCCTTCTGCCTCAGACTTCCAAGTAGCTGGAACTACAGGTGTGCACTACCATGCCCCGGCTAATTTTTGATTTATTGTAAAGATGAGGTCTCGCCAAGTTGCCTAGGTGGGTCTCGAACCCGCGGGCTCAGGCAATCCACTCACCTCAGCCTCCTAGAGGCACGGGATTACAGGCTGAGCCACCGAGCCCGGCTTGATCTTTGTTTTAACCCTAATGGAGTTCTGTCTATCTTCTTCTTTGAACCATAATGACATCCTGTTTAATTTCTAAAACTGCAACATCAAACATGTCATCTTCAACTCTGAATGTTATCTCCAAATGTCATTTCTTATCTACATCCAATGAGTTACAAATTCTCTTAATATTTTATCTTAAAAATCATTATTCTAAAATTTAACATTAACTATAAATTTTGTAAACTCTTAACATTTTTTAATGATTACCCTTTCTCAATGTCCATACAAAAACTTACTTATCTCTGCAACCATTACATTATAAATCACTACCGAGTTCTAAGTACTATAACTGTCACATTGATTTGTAAACCTTCACACAGCAAATTGCAACTAACCGGGGGTAAAGCAACATTCTCAGGGTTTCTTAACTGCAAGTTGGCCTGAATCGTTTTCCATAATGTCACACCTGGTATTTACAATCTGCATCAATTATCCCTTCAGGGAGAATGGGCTTCAACGTTTGTAAAACAAAAGGCCTCTCAGGCTCAAGTCACTTTAGTCACAATCCGTAACCAGAATCACAAACCTCCTTAACCAAGGGAAGTAAAGCCAAGGGTGCCCTAACGAAGAGTATACTTCTAACAAAACAAATCCTTCCTTTATTAAACACTACTATTTGGTAAAAATTATTTCTCCCATATAGAATTCTTTACATCTTCCAACTTTCAGGTTTCCGGTGGCAAGATCGAGAGTGGAGATAGAAGAAGCAGGAACAGCAGCTGCCTGGTGTTGCCCTGCAACCTGGGGTCTTCAGCCTTCAGGATTCTGTCCCCAAGAAGGCCTCTAAGGCTGGCTTCCAGCACCTAGGCTGATCTTGAGTCCCTGGGCTCAGGCAATCCTCTCACCTCTGCCACCCAAAATGCTGGGATTACAGGCATGATCCACACACCCGGCCCTCTTCTCCACGTTGAACCTCACCCTCTAGCCTGGCTCCCAGAGGTTTACAAGCAAAGATGCTGCCCATACATTCTTCCCAATCAGAAACAATTCTTTTCTGAAGGAGTCTTCTTTTAGCTACTGCCTTACCTTTCTCTTCTCATTCCCTTCTAAATTAAAATAGTTGTGGATCTGCCCAGTGTGTGGAAGAAGGGGCTTGGGGAGGGGAAACAGTGTGTGAGTCACAGCCTCCACATGCAGGGATCAGAATGGAGAGGCCACGCTTGAGGGGGTGAGGACACATTCCTGTAGAAGGGACAGTCTGAAGGGTGTGGCAGCGTCAGGGCAGGGGAAGACGTTCTCCTTAGGTGCAAGGATTGATCAAGAAAGTAAATCCAGCAAAGTCAATGGAGCCAGGTTCCCAGCGTCAGAAAAGAGAGTTAAAGATGAGGAATAAAAAGGAATTTACTTATTAAAAATCGTGTACTACTGGGCGTGGCGGTTTATGCCTATAATCCCAGCACTTTGGGAGGATGGTGAGAGGATTGCCTGAGCCCATGGATTGGAGACCAGCCTGGGCAACTTTGTGAGACCTCATCTCCACAACAAAATCAAAAAAATTAACCTGGCATAGTGGCACATGCCTGTACTTCCAGCTACTTGAGAGGCTGAGGTGGAAGGATCGCCTAAACCCAGCAGGTAGAGGTTGCAGTGGCCGTGAGCATGCCACTGCACTCCAGCCTGGGCGACAGAGTGAGACTCCAACTCAAAAAAATATATAAAATAAATTAAAATAAAATAATTTAAATTTTTTAAAATTGTGTACTTAATCTTACAAGTTTAAACTTCAGTCAACCTTCAAGTACTCTCTATTTGATGCAATACATCTATCAAGATGCTTTTCCACTACTTAGAACAGTTTTGAACTAGTCAATTTTGACACCATTTAGTGCTTCTGTCATTTTTTGTTTCACCTCTTCCACATCAGTAAAATGTTTCCCTTTGAGGACTTTTTTTTATCCAGTGAAACAAACAAGCAAACAAACAAAAGTCGCTGGGGTGAGACCAGGTGAATAGAGAGGATGGGACACGAGTTCATGCTGTCTTTGGTCAAAAACTGCTGAATACTCTACTCAGTGTGGTGTGGGTGTTAGGTCCGGAGGGAAGCAGCACCCACCTTCCCCCACCTGCCCCTCCGCCCACCGATCCCCTATGCGCCCCTCCACCCCAAACCCACATCCACATACCTCGCTTGAAGCTTCCCAGAACCTGCCACCAGTTGCCGAGATGGGTCAGACGCAACGCTTCCAGCCCACACCGGATGGGATGCTTTTTCTCCCCACTTCACTGCCGCCCCCAACACCCTCCCAGATACAGCACCCTTAAAAACCCAAGCCCACCCCTCCTTGGGCGCGACCCCCCTGGCCCATCTTCCAGGACAGGGGACCTCGCCCGGGAGTTTCTCCCCCAATAAACACTTGGTTTGTACTGGTCCTTTGTCCTGTGCCTCTTTTGGTACCTCCAAACGTTATAGTGGGCAGATGTGCTGGTAAATCACCCATCATGAAATAGGCAGATGCACTGAAAGAATTTCCACAAAAATTTCACTGAAGCCGAACCAGCATCTCACAGCAACGCTAGATGGTAGGTACACTGATACTGATGGGTTCCTAAAACACCTACCGGGTAACAATTGTGCTACAAAAGACCTGTCCCCTAAAAAATAATTCCAGGTTTTTTGGGGGGTCCCACTTGTATATGATAAGGGAGAAAATTAAAATAAATTCTAAGGTGCTATATTAGAATTGGGGATTCAATGTACACTCATAGTTGTATAGATAGATGATAGACAGAAAAATAAATATAGATGTAAATGTGTGTGTATCCATTCATACACACACCCATATACATGGTAGCTGTCCCCACTGTGATAGCCTTGAAATACCGCACTCAGGGGTAACTTGGAGAAACTGTTGATTCCAGGGTGGATCAAGAAAGTACAAGATGAGCTTTTTTTTTTTTTCTTGAGTTGGAGTCTCACTCTGTCACTCAGTCTGGAGTGCAGTGGCCGCTCCCGGCCACCACAGCCTCGACTTGCTAGGCTCCGGCGATCCTTCCGCCTCAGCCTTCCGAGTAGCTGGAACTACAGGCACAAGCTACCACACCCGGCTAATTTTTTGATTTATTGTAGAGATGAGGTCTCGCCTGCCCAGGCGGGTCTCGAACCCGCGGGCTCAGGCAATCCACTCACCGCAGCCTTCCAAGGCGCGGGATTACAGCTGAGCCGCTGAGCCCGGCCCAAGATGAGCTTATTAATATCATGTGCCAGAAAAGAAAGTAATAAAAATATGATGGAGACGTATCAAGAGCCATCTCAAAAGGGCTTCCACCCGTGAAACTAGGGACAATTTAAAGATCAAGATTAAAAAATACTAGTAATAAATTTAGGCCCATATTATTGTTATCATATAAATAAACAAATAAACTGAAAATTTGATGAGAAACGGGATACTTTCAGTCTTAAAAAACTTCCCCACAAAACACTCACTAATTTTTAAAGACAAAAAAAAAACTAATCCATGGTTGAGAATTTGGACAGACACATCCTTAATCAAATAACCATTAGCAATGGCACAAATCAAAATTGTGTGTCATCTGATAGGAATCAGTGAGAAGAAAACCACATCACTTTTAAAGTGCTGCTGCCAAAATCAAATAATTCAGCTTTTCTCGACTGAACCATAGAACTCAGTGGCTATTTTCTCAGTTTTCTGAAGAATGTTAGGTCTACTAAAAGAAATTAATTTTTTGGTTCAATAGATGCTGCCATGGTTAACTTTATGTGTCAGCTTGACTGGGCCACAGGATACCCAGATAATAAGTTAGACATTATTTCTGGCTATGTCTGGGGGGCTGTTTTTGGAAGAGATGAGCCTTTATTTATTTATTTTTATATTTTGATTTGGAGCATCACTCTGTCGCCCAGACTGGAGTGCAGTGGCACACTCACAGCCACTGCAGCCTCGACCTGCTGGGTTCAGGTGAGCCTTCCGCCTTAGCCTTCCACGTAGCTAGAATTACAGGCACATGTCACGACACCTGGCTAATTTTTTTATTTATTGTAGAGACAAGATCTCACCAAGTTCCCCGGCTGGTCTTGAACCCCTGAACTCAGGCAATCCTCTCACCTCCGCCTCCCAAAGTGCTGGATTACAGGCAGGAGCCACCGTGTCCAGTCAAGATGAGCATTTAAATTAGCGGACTGAGTTCAGCATATGGGTCCCCCTAATGGAGCCCCACTTCAATGTGGGCAGGCAGCATCCAATCAGATAAGCACCTGAATAAATAAAGGGGAGAAGGAAGTTTCTGTTTGTGCTCTTGCAGATTCATACCAAATTAGAGGACAGGCACAGTGGCTCATACCTATAATTCCAGCATTTTGGGAGGCCAAGGCAAGAGGATTGCCTGGGTTCAAGACCAGCCTGGACAACTTGTTGAGACCTTGTCTCTACAATAAATCAAAATAACTTATCCACGCTTTGTGGTGCACAACTGTAGTCCCAGCTACTTGGGAGGCTAAGGGAGGAGGATAGTCTGAGCCTAGCAGGTCGAGGCTGCGGTGGCCGGGAGCAGCCACTGCACTCCAGCCTGGGCAACAGAGTGAGACTCCAAATCAAAAAACAAACAAACAAACAAAAAACCTAGCCCTGAATTGTACCCCACATCTTTAAAATAAAAAAAAATTTTTTTTTTTAAGTACTGAATTACATCACCAGCCTTTCTGGGATTCCAGCGTGCAGACAGGCAGGTCATGGGGCTTCTTAACCTCCATGTCATGAGCCAACACCTTATAATAAATAAATAAGTTGTGTTTTTCTGGAGAACTCTAACTAACACAGATTTCTTTGGGTGTTTGGGTTTAATTCTCATCCAGAACTCTGGTTGAAAAAGTCCCTGTGTTGCAATCTATAACATAACTGCATTTTTCAAGTGTCAGGTCATTACAGACCAGGAAAGACTGTATTGCTGCTCCCAACAGAAGAGTAAAACAGCACAAAAACTACATGCAACGGGTAATTCTTGTTTTGTTTTGTTTTGTTTTTTGCGTTGAACACTCTGTCACCTAGCACGCTCACAGCTACTGCATCCCCGACTTCCGGGGCTCAGGTGATCCTTCTGCCACAGCCTTCCAAGTAACTGAAACTACGCATGTGCCACCACACCTGGCTACATTTTTTTATTTATTGGAGAGATGAGGTGTCACAGTGTTGCCCAGATTGGTCTCAAACTCATGGGCTCAGGCAATCCTCTCTCCTCCGCCTCCCAAATTGCTGGGATTACAGGAATGAGCCACCGTGCCTGGCACAATAGGTGATTCTAAACTGCATCCTTTTGCTCTAAAAGAGAGTACTGGAACAACTGTCAATACCTAATTGGGATTTGACTACTAGACAGTAGTGATGTCCAGTGTCAATGACTTGATGTCCACAGTTGTACTATGGCTGTACAAGCAAATGTCCTTATTTGTAGGAAGTACACAGTGGAGCAGTATTTGGAGGTGTTAAGGAATCGGGCTTTTAAATGGTGCTAGAAAAGTATCTACGTACCTGCAGATTTTCTGTAAAAGTTTTATTGTTACAGAAAGTTAAATATAAAAAATGAACAATTTTAAACTGAAAGTCACTGTCACGCTTACTCCTTCCCTGTGTCCCTCAGCTCAGGGTAGAAGCTCACCATTCATCACGACACCTGTGTCTCAAGGTGGAAGCCCAGTGTCAACTTGACTCCCCTGTCCTCCACCACAACAGACATCCAATGGCCACCTTCCTCTACACCTACAGCCAAAGCCAAGATCTGGTGACTCTACTTAATTATGTCTTTATATATATATATTTATATATATATTTATTTAAATAATTTTAAATATTAAGAAGACATATTAAAATCATTTTAAAATCATATACCTTTTTAGTGATTAGAGTTTTGCATACCTGACCACTGGATTTACCAAATCTATGAATAAAGAAGTGCCTCTAACCAGAAGTAGTTTCAGAGATTTTAATTTCTAAGTGGGGCTAGCTCACGCATGTAATCCCAGTACTTTGGAAGGCCAAGGTGGGAATATGACCTGAGTCCAGGAATTCAAGACCAGCCCGGGCACCATAGACAGAACCCACCTCTAAAGGTAGGACATGGAATTGCACCTATGCTCTGATTACAGTCACATCAATTTTTTTTTTTTTTTGAGTTGGAGTCTCACTCTGTCACCCAGACTGGAGTGCAGTGGCGGCTCCCGGCCACCGCAGCCTCGACCTGCTGGGCGCCGGCGATCCTTCCGCCTCAGCCTTCCAAGTAGCTGGAACTACAGGCACGCGCTACCACACCCAGCTAATTTTTTATTTTATTGTAGAGATGAGGTCTCACCAAGTTGCCCAGGCGGGTCTCGAACCCGTGGGCTCAGGCAATCTACTCACCTCAGCCTCCCAAAGTGCTGGGATTACAGGCTGAGCCACCGAGCCTGGCAATTTTTTATTTTTTTAGATTTAAAAATACAATTTATTTAAAAATAAATTAGAGCGAGAAAGAGAAGGGAGAGAGAAGATTCACCACCCTGAGGTGGGGGAGGGAGGCAAAGCCAGGAAACATGGCGACAGCCATAGCTCAAAGAGCACATGAGGTGAGTGGATTGCCTGGCTGAGGTGAGTGGATTGCCTGAGCCCGCGGGTTCGAGACCTGCCTGGGCAACTTGGTGAGACCTCATCTCTACGATAAATCAAAAATTAGCCAGGTGTGGTAGCACGCACCTGTAGTTCCAGCTACTTGGAAGGCTGAGGCGGAAGAATTGCCGAAGCCCAGCAGGTCGAGGCTGCGGTGGCCGGGAGCGGCCCCTGCACTCCAGTCTGGGCGACAGAGTGAGACTCCAACGCAAAAAAAAAAAGACCTTTGAAATAACCTACTACCTCCTTGCAAACTGTTCAGAATACTTGAAAGGCCAGTTACACACTATGCTAAAAAGAAGGATAAAAGAACAACAACAAAAAAACATACAGATAAACAGTACAAGTCTCAGGTGGCTCCCCTTGGGCATTTTGCTCTTTGCCATGGTACACAATTGCATTTTTCCTAAAGCCCAATTAAAAGCAGACTGAAAGACTCCTTGCTCCTGAGTTTTAAATAATATATTAAGTGTAATATAAGCAGACAAATGCTCAAAGATAATTTTTTTTTTTTGAGTTGGAGTCTCACTCTGTCCCCCAGGCTGGAGTGCAGTGGCACACTCACGGCCACTGCAGCCTCGACCTGCTGAGCTCAGGTAATCCTTCCTCCTCAGCCTTCCAAGTAGCTGGAATTACAGGCATGTGCCACCAAGCCCAGCTAATTTTTTTATTTATTGTAGAGTTGAGGTCTCGCCAAGTTGCCCAGGCTGGTCTCGAACGCACGGACTCAGACAATCCTCTCACCTCAGTCTCCCAAAGTGCTGGAATTAGAGGTGTGAGCCACTGTGCCCGGTCTAATATTGTTTTTTAACCATACAACTTTACTTCAGCAAAGATCAGTCATCCTCATTTACTTTAACTGGATCTGGATACTACAGCATGCTGGTGACCCTGTGGCCACCAGCACACATTCATAAAAAAGAGGGTTTCAACTAGCCAGTCTTATTTTTAATTCATGTGGCTATTCGAAAAAGCTTTCCATAAGATTCCACAATCTTACAATGAAAAATTACTTAGAGATAACATGATCAGTCTACCCTTATCAATAAGCATGTGTTGAGTGTGTACTAGGTGCAAGGCACTAGGCTAGCAATGGAGATACAAAGACAACTGACACTGGGACCCTAGATAAGACACGGAAAGTTCCCTCGAAAGGCTCGAAATCCGATGGAGGAGATAATCAGTGCGC
The DNA here is from genome assembly GCA_027257055.1 of Cephalopachus bancanus. Classification (NCBI taxonomy): domain Eukaryota; kingdom Metazoa; phylum Chordata; class Mammalia; order Primates; family Tarsiidae; genus Cephalopachus; species Cephalopachus bancanus. Next base: position 618,532 of record JAPVLO010000616.1, read on the forward strand.
AGACTACACATTCGATGGTGAAGAAAGAGGGTTTCCCAGGCGCTGAGAGTGCAGGGGAGAAACACACATTCCAAGGGAAGGGAACGGCGAGGAGGGCAGGTGCAGAAGGAATCTGAAAGAGGAAACATCTTATCCATAGAGAATACTTGCGTGCAGTACAGCCCTGTGACCAAGAACACAAGCTCAAATCCTAGCACCACCATGTGCTAGCTGTCTGAGTTTGAGGGAGTTACTCAATATCTCTAAATCTGTTTCCTTGTCTAGAAAATGGATATAACAGTATCTACTTCATAGAATTGTTAACAGAACCAAGGGAGATGATGAGTAAAAAGCAAGGTGCTGGCCAGCCATGAAATGTGCTATTACTGCAGTTGTTACAATGATGATGACTTTTTTTTTTTTTGAGTCAGGGTCTTGCTCTGTTGCCCAGGGCTGGAGTGCAATGGCACAATCAGGGATCACTGCAGCCTTCACTGTCTGCCTCAGCCTCCCGACTACAGGCACACACCACCACGCCCAACTAATTTTTTTTATAGAGATGAGGTCTTGCAGCTGGGCTCGGTGGCTCAGCCTGTAATCCCGCGCTTTTGGGAGGCTGAGGTGAGTGAATTGCGTGAGCCCGTGGGTTCGAGACCCGCCTGGGCAGCAAGACCTCATCTCTACAATAAATCAAAAAATCAGCCAGGCATGGTAGTGCATGCCTGTAATTCTGGCTACTCGGAAGGCTAAGGCGGAAGGATCGCCAGAGCCCAGCAAGTCGAGGCTGCGGTGGCCGGGAGCGGCCACTGCACTCCAGTCTGGGCGACAGAGTGAGACTCCAACTCAAAAAAAAAAAAATAAATAAAAAACAGTACGAGGAAGGTAGTGGCAGTAAGTAACAAGCTTGGGGATTTTAAAAATCATTTATAACAGTGATGCCTTTCATCAACAAAGAAAATGTAGATGACTGGAAGAGTGACATTTCTTGGGGAAGATACTAAATATGAAATTCTAGTTAGCCATACATGAATTTGATATTTTAGAAAACTGGAGGTCAAGTACAGTGACTCACACCTGTAATCCTAGCACTTTGGGATGCTGAGGTGGAGGACTGATTGAGTCCAGGAGTTTGAGACCAGCTTGGGCAAAATAGTGAGACATCAGTTCTACAAAAAAAAAAAAAAAAATTTAATTAGCCCAGTATGGCGGCATGTGCCTGTAATCTCAGCCACTCAAAAAGCTGAGGCAGAAGGATCACCTAAGCCCAGGGAGGTCAAGGCTGGGATGAGCCTTGATCATGCCACTGCACTCCAGCCTGAGTGACAGAGTGAGATCCTGACTCAAAAAACAAGAACAAACCAATAACAAAAAAAAAAAAACCAAAACTGGGAGCTAGTTCCTTTCAACTATACTTTGTCACTAAAACTTGATATCTATCAAAAAAATTATAATCAATTTTTGCCCTCATTATATAAAGTTGTGCTTGGTCAAAAGTCACAAAATAGTTCAGAATAGAAATGAAGCATTCCTGCCAGGTGTGGTAGCTCACGCCTATAATCCCAGCACTTTGGGAAGCAGAGGCAAGAGGACTGCCTGAGTCCAGGGGTCCAGACCAGCCTGGGCAACTCGGGGAGATCTCGTCTCTACAATACATCAAAAAATTAGCCAGGCGTGTGGCACATGCCTGTGGTTCCAGCTACTTGGAAGGCTGAGGCGGAAGGATCACCTGAGCCCAGCAGGTCAAGGCTGTGGTAGCCATGAGCTTACCATAGCACTCCAGCCTGGGTGACAGAGTGAGACTCCTACTCAAAAAATAAAAGGAAAGAAAGAAATTTAGCATTCCTAACTCTTCTCCTAGGCCAAATGCTATCTGAGCCTGGATGACTAGTTTACCAACACATCTATGTGTCAATGTCCATTGTCACACCTTCAGTGGCAAGGTTTTTCTTTTGAAGCTGCACATCTAGATGAACATAGGTCAAAATGGAAACAGTGCTGTCTCTGGATGAATAGAATGATGGGTTATTTTCTTTTTATCAAGAAATCACAAAAACAGATTAAATTGTGTTCACAAAATACACATTATACTTTTCTTTCTTTCTTTCTCTCTCTTTTTTTTTTTTTGAGTTGGAGTCTCACTCTTTGTTGCCCAGGCTGAAGTGCAGTGGCATGGTCACGGCCACCACAGCCTCAACATGCTGGGTTTAGGCAATCCTTCCACCTCAGCCTTCCAAGTAGCCAGAACTACAGAGGCACGCCACCAAGCCCGGCTAGTTTTTTGTGATTTATTGTAGAGGCAAGGTCTCACCAAGTTGCCCAGGTTGGTCTTGTACCCCTAGGCTCAGGCGATCCTCTCACCTCGGCCTCCCAAAGTGCTGGGATTACAGGCTGAGCCACTGCGCCCGGCCTACACTTTTCTTAATGAGGGAGACCAAAAACTAAATTTGATACTGAATGTTATCACAAAGTCCATAACATATTTGAAAGTCTATGAAGCATGAATACACCAGACACGGTGACCCACATCCGGTATCCCAGCACTTTGAGAGGCTGAGGCAAGAGAATTGCTTGAGCTCAGGAGTTCAAGATCAGCCTGGACAACATAGCAAGACCTCGTCTCTACAAATAACAAAAAAATAAGCCAGGCATGGGGAGGACACCTATAGTCCCAGCCACATGTGAGGCTGAAAAGAAAGGATCACCTGAGTCCCGGAGGCCGAGGCTTAGGTAAGCCATGAGCATGCCACTGCATTCCAGCCTGGGTGACAGAGTGAGATTCTGACGCAAAAAAGAAAAAAAAAGTATCAATATAAACATCACATGCAGTAACTCTCGAATATAAAAAACAAATTTTACTCACTTTGCTAATAATAATATATCAATTCTTCACTCCAGTTTCCATACCAAAGTCCAATTCTACAGTACTCAAGCTCATCAGGTGCTGGTTAAAAGAAAAACTAAGCATGGATTTCATATTTTTCTTTATGAAATTGATCCTGACTACTGGTATGGTTTTTCGTACAAACAGACACCAAAACTCTTGGTTGAGATGACTTACCTTTTTAAAATCATGGTATTGAGCATTTTGATACAATATGTAAAAAAAATTCTAAACTTGGCAGTAATTTGGACATGTTTCCTCAATATTATATACCTTGATGGCAGTAATTATCATTTGTCAGTTTTGGCAGAGTTCTGGAGATGAGTTTAAACTTTTACACACTAAAGTGAAAGAGCGATTTGATTCAAAATCCAAGAAACAAGCTGGGTGCAAATAAAAAATTATTTTTAAATCATATTTTTTTATTTTTTTTAGTTGGAGTCTCACTCTGTCACTCAAGCTGGAGTGCAGTGGCACACTTACAGCCATCACAGCCTCAACCTGCTGGGCTCAGGGGATCCTTCCACCTCAGCCTTCCAAGTAGCCAGAACTACAGATACACACCACCACACTCGGCTAATTTCTTTTTAATTTATTGTAGAGATGAGGTCTCAACCAAGTTGCCCAGGCTGCACGCCCAGCCTCATTTTTTGATTTATTGTAGAGGTGAAGTCTCACCATGTTGGTCAGGCTGGTCTTGAACACCTGGACTCAGGCAATCCTCTTGCTTCCACCTCCGAAAGTTCTGGGATTACAGCATGAGCCACCAAGGCCTACCAATCATAGGCACTTTTAGTGAACAGAATTATGCACACGTGACTACTGAATTTACCAAACCTATGAATAAAGAAGTATCTCTACATAGAAATGTTTTGAGATTTTTTTTTTTTTGAGTTGGCGTCTCACCCAGGCTGCAGGGCAATGGCACGTTCTTGGCCACCGCAGCCTCAGCCTGCTGGGCTCAGGAAATCCTTCAGCCTCAGACTTCCAAATAACTGGAACTAGAGGCATGTGCCACCACGCCTGGCTATTTTTTTAATTTTTTTTTTTTTTTTTTGAGTTGGAGTCTCACTCTGTCGCCCAGACTGGAGTGCAGTGGCCGCTCCCGGCCACCGCAGCCTCGACCTGTTGGGCTCCGGCGATCCTTCCGCCTCAGCCTTCCAAGTAGCCAGAATTACAGGCATGCGCTACCACGCCCGGCTGATTTTTTGATTTATTGTAGAGATGAGGTCTCGCTGCCCAGGCGGGTCTCGAACCCGCGGGCTCAGGCAATCCACTCACTTCAGCCCCCCAAAGGCGCGGGATTACAGGCTGAGCCACCGAGCCCGGCTTATTTTTTAAAATTTATTGTACAGATGAGGTCTTGCCAAGTTGCCCAGGTTGGTCTCAAACCTGTGGGCTGTGGCAATCCTCTCACCTTGGCCTCCCAAGGTGCTGGGATTACAGGTCTGAGCCAAGGCCCCTGGCCCAGATTTTAATTTCTTTTTTTTTTTTTGACTTGGAGTCTCACTCTGTCGCCCAGACTGGAGAGCAGTGGCCGCTCCCGGCCACCGCAGCGACCTGCCGGGCTCCGACGATCCTTCCGCCTCAGCCTTCCAAGTAGCTGGAACTACAGGCGCACGCTACCACGCCCAGCTGATTTTTGATTTATTGTAGAGATGAAGTCTCGCCAAGCTGCCCAGGCAGGTCTCGAACCCGCGGGCTAAGGCAATCCACTCACCTCAGCCTCCCAAAGGCGCGGGATTACAGGCTGTGCCACCGAGCCCGGCCAGATTTTAATTTCTAAGTGTGGGGCCAGTCACTGCACCTCGTGCTTATAATTCCAGCACTTTGAGAGGCTACGGCAGAGGGATCGCTTGAGGCCAGGAGTTTGAGATCAACCTGGACATCTTAGCAAGATCCTGTCTCTAAAAATAATCATAAAGAATTTTTTTTCTTTTTCCTTTTTTTTTTTTTCAGTTGGAGTCTCACTCTGTCACCCAGGCTGGAGTGCAGTGGCACACTCACGGCCACCGCAGCATCAACCTGCTGGTTTCAGTCAATCCTTCCGCCTCAGCCTTCCAAGTAGGTGGAACTACAGGCACACGCCACCACACCCAGCTAATTTGATTTATTGTAGAGATGAGGTCTTGCCAAGTTGCCTGGGCTGGTCTTAAACTAGTGGGCTCAGGCAATTCTCTCACTTCGGCCTCCCAGAGTGCTAGGATTATAGGCGTGAGCCACCGTGCCCAACTGTTAAAACATTTTTAAAAAGAGAAAATCCAAGAAAATAAAAATACCCTGAAAAGGAATTCCCAGTTAATCTCTTCTCATAATAAGTTATGAAAGGGGGAGGGGAGCCAGGGACTCTGTCTAGTGGGAATTTTACTTATTTGTGCCAACTGAATCTAGCGGAGGGCTCTGAAGAAGGGAAGGCAGATAACATAGTGGTGGGCTGTTGTTCTGGGCACAGAAGGCAGCATGTAGATGCACACTGACAACAGTGAGACAAGCTGACAAAGGGGACAGAAGATGGACTTGACAGGAACACAGAGAGTTAGCGGGTGTGTAGGCAGCATGGCATATGAGATGTGGGCTGGGTGCCCTCGGGTAGAGCCTCGGTGATGAAGACTAATAGTTTAAATTTAATGCAAAGTACAACAAGGGCCCCGTGCAGCAGGCGGGGAAGCCCAAGACCATGGCCAGCATTCCAAGCCAGCCAAAGGGTGGGTGGAAAGACAAAGCGTCTGGGAAAGGGGAGGTTATGAAAGTCATGAGAGAAAGTGCTCAACACTCGGTCCAGGCCAGGCTCGGTGGCTCCGCCTCTAATCCCAGCACTTTGGGAGGCCGAGGCAAGTGGATTGCCTGAGCCCGCAGGTTAGAGACGAGGCCGGGCAACTTAGCGAGAGCTCGTCTCTACAATAAATAAAAAATTAGCCAATCACGGTAGCGCGCACCTATAGCTCCGGCTACTTGGAAGGCTGAGGCAGAAGGATCGCCGGAGCCCAGCAGGTCAATGCTGGGGTGGCTGTGAGTGTGCCACTGTACTCCAGCCTGGGTGACAGTGGAACTCCAACTCAAAAAAAAAAAAAAAAAAAATTTAAGGCTGTATGTGGTGACACATGCCTATAATCCCAGCACTATGGGCGGTGAGAGGATTGCCTGAGCCCAGGGTTCAAGACCAGACTGAGCAACTTGAGGAAACCTCATCTCTACATCAAAAATTCAAAACTAGCCTGGCGTAGTGGCACATGCCTGTCGTTCCAGCTACTTGGAAGGCTGAGGTGGAAGGATCACCTGAGCCCAGCAAGTTGAGGCTGTGGTGGCCATGAGTGTGCCACTGCACACCAGTCTGGGCGACAAAGTGAGACTCCAACTCAAAAAGAAATAAATAAAAGAAACACAGCAAAAGAAATAATAAAAAATAAAAGATTTAAGGCCGGACGTGGTGTCTTACATCTATAATTCCAGGACTTTGAGAGGCTGAGGTGAGAGGATTGCCTGACCCCACGGGTTCAAGATCAGCTTGGGCAACTCGGTGAGACCTAACGTCTACAATAAACGCAAAAATTAGCCGGGCATGGTAGCGTGTGCCTGTAGTTTCAGCTACTTGGAAGGCTGAGGCCAAAGGATTACCTGAGCCCAGCAGGTCGAGGCTGCGGTGGCCATGAACAACATGCCACTGCACTCCAGCCTGGGTGACAGAGTGAGACTCTGACTTAACATAATATAAAATAAATATTAAAAGAGCCTAAAAGCTTCAAACACAAGGAATGGTGCAGTATACACGGATAGGGAATTACTATACACTAACATGTTAAAACAATTTTTCAAATTACAAATAAATTTCTTAGGGCACTTTCTTAGTTAACGCAATTGTGGTGTATTTAAATAGCAAGTTCTTACTGTTTTCAAACATGTTATATTCTTTTTTTTTTTTTAATCTTTTTTTTTTTTTTGAGTTGGAGTCTCACTCTGTCGCCCAGACTGGAGTGCAGTGGCCGCTCCCGGCCACCGCAGCCTTGACCTGCTGGGCTCCGGTGATCCTTCCGCCTCAGCCTTCCAAGTAGCCAGAATTACAGGCACGCGCTACCACGCCCGGCTGATTTTTTGATTTATTGTAGAGATGAGGTCTTGCTGCCCAGGCAGGTCTCGAACCCGCGGGCTCAGGCAATTCACTCACCTCTGCCTCCCAAAGGCGCGGGATTACAGGCTGAGCCACTGAGCCCAGCTACATGTTATATTCTAATTGGAGAAATTTTATTAAAAACTCTGAAAAATTCAGTCATTAGCCACTAGTCTCTAGATAATTTTAAACATATACTTTTTAGTGCATTTATGTATTGTGCACTGCACTTTTATGTCCGTTCCTTGCTCAGTGTTTTTTAAATGCTTAATAAATATCATTGACCTTACACGGAGCAAAGGCCGATATTTGAGCACACTCACCACTTCTACCACTAGGTGGAGAAAAAGCACAAGTAGTATCTAATCTCAAAGCTAGTACAAGGTCACAGATACTTTACCTAGAATTTCCACCAGATGTCAACCAAGAGAGCAGAAAAGACTTTTTCCCACTTGAATATAGATTCATAACAATCTGAACTCTGAGATAAATGGCTTGCCCATTAATTGTCCAAATAGTTTATATACACTCTCTTGCTGTTGAGACCAATATATGCCTTGCCAACTAAAAAAAGTTTAGTTTCTTCCTAAATAAAGAAAACAACCAGACAATGAGTTCAGTTTATAGTGACACACAGGCTCAACTTATTCAAATATACTATGTAAAAGAATCTAAAATGCTTAGACATGGACAGCCAAAAATCTTCCACAGTATGTTTGGTCATGAATTTATATAGTTTCAGATTCATATTTTCCTTTCTACATTCTTCTTATAAGCAGTTCTGTTGGTTGCCAATACTCTGGACGAGTTGATGCTCTGAATCCCTGTGCAATGCGACGAAAGCACTGCTTTTTTTTTAAAACCAAAACATTAAAAGAAATTTACCTATCTTTAAGCAATATCACGAGAATTACTATGTTGAACAGTCAAAGGCGTCAGCAGAAAATTAAAACTAAAGCTTCACAGAATTAAGGCCAACTCACGCTTTTTAAAAACCATCTTACGCACGCTTCACTCATTTCTAACAAAGATTGTTCGGCCCTGTTGTAAACAATATGTCAGCTAACCACTGGGTCACACTGCCCTTTACAAGGTGCTACTTTTTAGGCCGAACTCTGGTCTTGCCCCTCTGGACACAGGAGTTGTAATCATGTAATATCCTGCAAATCTAGCCGTAGGTGGTATCTTTAAAAAGGATTTTTTTCCTTCCTTCAAGGAAGTGGTCAAGACTCTTCCCTACCCCACCCCGGGTCATTATGGAAACAACTTGGTTGTTTTTCGGTGCTATCTAATTAAGAGATGGAGGAGGAAGGAAAGCCTATTGATTAGAATCTACTTGTTCTCTCCTCTTCAAACTATCCTCTCTTTTAAGGTTCCTTTGACCTCGATGGAGTTCAATTCCACCCTGCCTACAAAGTCCTGTTAAAAAAAAAAAAAATCCAAGCCAAGCATGCTCTTGACTCTGAACATTTCTTGTCCGGCTTTTATTGCGTTGCCTTTTGAAATTCGTTAGACTGTTCAGCCATCAGCCGCCTGCCCAACTGGTTTGTCCCCTGCCCCCAGCCCTGGCCACACATCCCTTCCTCCTCCTCCTCCCATCCCCGCAGCTGGCAGAGCCCTGCAAGCGCCGGCGACGCGCGCTCCGGGCCGGTCACCGGCCGCGGGTCGTCCCTCGGCCTCGCCCGCCCCCGCCCACGCCACGACCCTTCTGTCGGGGTGTGCTGGGCCAGGGGCTCCGGCCGCACGCCCAGGTGCACGGAGCCCGCCTGCCAATAGGAGCCCACGATGCAGGGAAGTCGGGTCCAGCCTCCCGGCGGAACCGGCGCCTGCACCTACTGTACCCGCGAGCGAGCGAACGCGCAGGGAGGGGAGGGGAGCGCGCGCGGGAGGACGGGCGCGCGCAGGAGGGCGGACAGCACCGCGGCGTGCGCCTGCGCACTGGGGTTGTTTTTCACAAAGCTGCTCTTAAAGTGAGCTGGCAGCCTCCAGCGCCCGTCTTTGTAAGGAGACCACTGAGACGGTCGGGAACGCGGAGCAGCAGCCTCTGCTGCCCTGACTTTTGAAGAAATCTCAATGAACTATTTGTAGAGAATCGCTGGTCCGGCCTGCAAGCATTTTGCACGGCAAAGACATCGATCAGCGCTAAGGAAAGATCGCATTTTATATGCGATCTTGACTTTTTTTTGTTCTTACATTATATTTTTATAGATTTTTGTTATAAACATGGTGCTGGGAAAGGTGAAGAGTTTGACAATAAGCTTTGACTGTCTTAATGACAGCAATGTCCCCGTCTATTCTAGCGGGGATACAGTCTCAGGAAGGGTGAATTTAGAAGTTACTGGGGAAATCAGAGTGAAATCGCTTAAAATTCATGCAAGAGGACATGCGAAAGTACGCTGGACTGAATCTCGAAACGCCGGTTCCAATACTGCCTATACACAGAATTACACTGAAGAAGTAGAATATTTCAACCACAAAGACATCTTAATTGGGCACGAAAGAGGTAAGTTTGTATGCTCTTCAGAAGTCACTCGACTCATTTTCTTCGGAAAAGTACCTTTTCAGTTTTCTGAATTAACGCGATTCTTCTCCTAGCAGAACACAGCAGTTTGACAAAGGTTAGCAAAGTTGGAAGGTCTGGATTCTCCTTGACGTTCATCGTGTGTCGAGCCGTAATGCTTGCAGGCATCTGCAAAGTGACTGCAAACTGCACTTAACTACCTCTGTGCCCGGCTTGGTCGGTGCCACACGCACTTGCAGTCCATTTGCACCTATCTTGGACATTGTTTAAATCCGATGCAGTCACTCTATTAATATATTTTCAACTGAATTGGTAAAGGCTGCAGCCAATGTTAGGTCTCTTCCTTTTACTTTGCATGATCTGAGCTCCCATCAAGAAATGGAATAACATTTTTAAGAGGCTTCATAGGTGTTATTTCATTTTTAATATGGAAACGCAAAAGATTTTCAAGATTTGATCATTGTTCCTTGATAAAGGATTTCCGTGGCTTATTTTGACATATGGTATCAACACCCCACGTGTTTTTCGCCTATTCTTTCCGATTCCTTTAAAATTTTACATCAAGCCTTCTCTATTTTAAAGAACAGCACCTATCCTTACGGTAGGTATCAAGTCAGTTTTAGAAGCCGTTTAGGGTCAGTAATTTTCTTTTCCGAACCTCACGTCTAACTTTGGAACGTGCCTTCAATGAAACCCATGCCAGTCAAGTGGAATTGAAAAGTATACGGCGCACTGGATTTGATTTTTGGTTAGCAGAGGAAGATAAAGGGTTGTCAAGGAGAGAAAGAGTCCTGAGATTCCCAACCTATTGTTTAAACAGCTACATTGTGGAAATATAGGAGACTCTAAGCTTGTTTTTCTAAGTTTCCACCCTTTGTTAGAAGCGGTTCAATCCTGTTTCGGACCAGTTCTGGGGGGTGGTGAGGAGGGGCGCTTGTTCTGCTCTCAGCAGATTGGTTACACGCGTCAGGTGGTGGCGATGACTTAATTCCTAGCCCAAGAAGAATATAATGTTAAAACTGGTTATGTAATTTTTGTGCTTCTCCTTTTTAATGCAGTATTTAGTTTAGATGTTGGCGATTTTTCAGGAAGAATAGACATTTTTACCTTCTTTATATTACAAATGCACATGCTGGTGAAGTGCTCATTGAACTAAGGCAAGTGAGAAATGAAGGATGCTTTAGGAGACAGCACAAATGCCTTATTTCTGAGACTATTAAGGGAGGAAATCAGTTCTTTCGTAGGGTTTTCATAGGTTACACATAGGTGGTATGCATCTTGAAATAATTGCTAGTTGGTCTCTCCGAGCGTTCACACTGATAGGAAACGCAGATGCCTAATGACAGTCCTGGCTATCTATTGAAAAGCAGACACACGACTATGTGTTTGTACCTTTCTGATCGTTGCAGCCTTTTATAAGATGGGTGAGAAGAAACAAAGGTGTGTTTTTTTTTTTTCTTGAAAGAGTCGAGACTTGCAGTGCGGGGAAAGTAGAACAATGAGTTTTGGAGACAAACGTAATTTCATTGAAGGCACCACGATTTCCTGTGAAAGAAAACTAAGTGCCCTGCACCCCTCGAGCTGACCCCCGAGCCTTGCAACGCACGGACGAGCTCTCCGCCTGGAATAGTTTCAATGACTTGAAACTGGGAGCTCTCAAACTAGCCTGGCGGCGAAAGCCCCGCCCCCGCGGCTGGCGATAGGTGGAGCCGCGTTTGTTAGCCTGTTGCTAAGGCGATGGCAAGCGCTGATTGGATTGGGCGCGGCGGGTGGGGCGAGCGGGCGCGCGCGGCCGGGGCGAGGCTTGGAACCGGCGTGCGCCGGTAAAGGTCCCTCCAGAGCGGCCGCCCCCTCCCTCGTGCGCGTTTGTTCCCGGGCTCTTGGAGGCTCCTGGGCTCGTGTCACCTCGCGTTCTGTTGCCCCTCGTTTGGGCCTGCTGGGGTCCCCCGGCAGAAGCCACTTCTGGTGGTGTTCGCTGAGTTCAGGGAAGGGAGACGCTCCCGCCGGCCTTACAGGTGCCGCGCGGCCCTGGGCGGAACTTTAGTTCAAAACCCTCGCTAGTCGGACGTGGGGTGGGGTGGGTCTGCAGGCCCCCTTCCCACTTCCGGCTGGAGGTGGCAGGGGGCTCCTGCACACGCGTGTTGTCCTCTTAGCTGGCACGAAGCGTATCGCCCAACCTGTCTGGTCGCCGCACCGGCTGCCCTCCCTTGACCTGAGGGGCGAGAACACCGAGGCTGGCCCGAGGAGCAGCTAAAGTGCTTCCGATACCGAAACCCGGGCGGGGGGCCCCGGCGAGGATCCCCCGCCCCCTCCCCCATTGTTTCCTGGGTCCTGCCCCCGCCCCACCCCCGCCCGAGTTACCCTCGCCGCGACTGTAAAGGTGTCAGGGTGGCCCGAGCCAGATCGAACCGGTCGCCGGCTGGGGCGTGGAAGGCGGAAGCGCCGCGCGCCGGCCCCGCCCCCGCCAGCAGGCTAGGCTGCGCGGGCGCGAGCGCGACGTATGCCGGATGTATAGCGGGGCGCGCGGGCGGCGGCGGCGCGCGGGCGGGCCGGCTGGGATCTGCTCGCGCCGGTTTAGGCCGGTCCTCTCCTGCTCCGGTCTAGTTCTTGATTGACAGCCCGGCACTTGTTTACCACGGCGCGGCCGCCGCTCGCCTCGAGACTGCTGAGCTGGCGCAGAAAGGGGGGTGGGGAGAAGTTTGGGCGCCGTCGAGGGGAGCGGGCTGAAGTGGCCCCCGACCCTGCGGGGAATTTGCCCCGATCCGGGAGGATGGGAGGGAAGCGGGAGCCAACCACGGTTTTTTGTGTGTTGTTGTTTTTTTTTTTTTTAATAAATAAAAGTAACCGACTTGGAGATGCTGTGTCCCCCCTTTTTTTCTGATAACAGGGGAAGCATCTCGCTTTTTGTGTATATTCTATACTTTGGGGAGGGAAAGTTAAATAACAGAGGCGGGTTTTCCTACTCGGGCCCGCCGTGAAGGTTTCTGAAGCTACAGCAGAGACCTTGGTGCGACCGTGTTAAAGAGAAAGGTGTAAGGGTCGCTGCCATCACCTGCGGCTCCCCCCCCCCCCAATTTTCCACCTATTTTCACTCCCCCTTGTAACAATCATGCACTTGGCCAAAGAGGCAAATGGAAAAGCTCCCCTGTCTGTCCAGCCGCTGGGAGCAGCCCCCACTCAGCCTTCATTTCTTCAAGGATTGGGGCAATGCTGTTGCCTTTTGGGGAGGTTAGTTGTTGCTGGGACCCAGAGCAGTGGGATCATGCTAGGCTAACAATTGTTTTTTGGCCGTGAAACTCACATAAGAAAAGTGTGTGTGTTCATAGAGTTTCCTGGTGGTGTAGTCCCATCGTCGGTGTCGGCCCCCCCCCCCCCCCCCATGTTTTAAAAGGTCCTCAGGAGCCGCTTGTTTTCGTTTCATTACGTTAGAGCCTTAATGGGATATACGTTTAAGTCAACAGTTGGAGACAAAGATAGCATTATCTTAGTGTGACCTGAGACCTGAATCTCTTGTTGCCTATGCACTGTTTATTGGACCCAGAGGCTTTACAGTTTGGGTCCTTTTCCACTGGAGGAAAAAAGGCTGTGGAGTGTGAGTGTGGATGATCCCCATTTCACAGATGAGGCAGTTCGAGCCCGGGATTTTTATTTTATCCAGAGGAGCTGATGACGTTAGAAAGAAAACTCAGGTCTCTGACTCCAAAGCTGGTGGTCCCAGTTATTGCAGAGGCATGTTTAAAGTTGTGCCACCAAGAGGAGTGTGCAAATGTCTAATAACAGGCTTTTTGTTTGCTTTTCTGTTTGTTCTAGATGATGATAATTCCGAAGAAGGCTTCAACACTATTCATTCAGGAAGGCATGAATATGCATTCAGCTTCGAGCTTCCACAGACGTAAGTGTTGTACGTAATGGCATTTGTCATAGATACTCGTGATCAAAGCGTTCTTTTAAAATATTCTAAATCGAAATATTTTTAGTTCAAAAAAAACCCTTTTCATTACTGCAACTTGCTAGAGGAATACAATATATTAAACATAAGAAGCTATTTTTCAATCTAGCGTGGCAAAATTGCAGAAAGCAAGCTCAATTCATAGTATTCTGTCCAAGTTTATGAGATTTTTAAGACAAATGATGTTTAAAATAAGTGAATTGGAAGGTGCTATCAGATAGTAACCACTTGTAAATATTTAGTTTGTTAGCAGTTATCACTACAGAAAAGATGGAACTTACCAAGTCTCAGAAGTCTGAGTTTGTAAATTCTGGTTCTACCTTTTCTGCTAATGCTGACCACTAGCAGTCAGTTAAGAAGTAAAAGTAAACCAGGCTCGGTGGCTCAGCCTGTAATCCCGCGCCTTTGGGAGGCTGAGGTGAGTGGATTGCCTGAGCCCGCGGGTTCGAGACCCGCCTGGGCAGCGACACCTCATCTCTACAATAAATCAAAAAAAAAAATCAGCTGGGCATGGTAGCGCGCGCCTATAATTCCGGCTACTTGGAAGGCTGAGGCGGAAGGATCGCCGGAGCCCAGCAGGTCGAGGCTGCGGTGGCCGGGAGCGGCCACTGCACTCCAGTCTGGGTGACGGAGTGAGACTCCAACTCAAAAAAAAAAAAAAAAAAGTAAAAGTACTTAGGAATATCCTAACTTTAGAAGGGATGTTCTGGTACTACCTGAACCGCTTCTGTGCCAAGAGCTCCTGGGGTCCAGACTTGAGGGATGTCCATTAGTGGAGCCACGTAAAGCCTGGGATCCCTGTGACCAGAGGGAGGAAGGAAGATTCCTAAGGCTGTAACAGATTGACAAGGGAGATCACACAGACTTTTTCTAAAATGATGCTTTTAACAAATACCACAGCCTACAAATGGCACTTGTACTGATTGTTCTGGAGGATAAACTTAGATTATGTAAGAATTTATCAAGTGCCAGATGTACATAATTCTGTATTTGTTTTGTTAATACTAGTACTTGAGGTGTGTATACATACTGGAGGTCATAAATGGTATTTTTCAAAATATTCTATTTACCATGATAATTGAGAGCCTCATTTTGAATATAATGCCTTAATCCACTTTCTGAGAAAAATATTAAGTCTGTGGATAAAACAAGGCCAATGTTGGACCTGAACGTTTAAGAGGTAATTTCATATTTTTTGAGTTTTATATGTAAACCACAGTCATCTACAACCCCTAGAAAGACTATCAGCATAAAAGTTTAAGATTTTATTTTTCACTATACAAGTTAATATAGGAGTCTAAAATGCAAAAAAAAATTTAGAAAAACACCAGTGCTTCCTGCACTAGTTTAGCTAACGCTCTTCCTTGTAACTGAACAGTGATACTTTTCTAATGAAATTATGAAAAACAGACTAAACACACTAAAATAAAACCTTCCACAAGTAAAACCAGACAGAGTTCAAAAACAGTTGATTGTCTTGACATAAAGGTCAAGAGGGATATTTTTTTTTTTCTTTTTAAGACTATAAAGTTAGGAAGTAGCAAAAACAGACTTCCTAACTTGGAGCTTGAATAAACCGGGAAATGTAAAAGCAGGTTTTCAGAGTTTCATTGGACTTCATGAAATGTGAAATTTTTGAAACTATAATGACTATTCTAGGCCTTTTCTAGACCTTAATTAGTTGCTATAAAAAGAAGTAATAATTCCTAGTTAATGAGAATGGAGTGCTATAGGGAATTTGATCTGAGTGTTTAACCAGTGTCTAGAATTTCTCAATAGAAATAGTTAAACCATATCTATATTTTTAAATTAAATTCTTGTCTCTTTTAAGAATTGTTCATTAAACTTTCATAATTTTGCCACCAGCATTAAAAGTAGCCTCTTCTTAGTTTAAAGGGATTGTCTTCTTCTGGCTTTTTAAAGCAAACATTTTAAGGCATTTTAACTATTGTTATTTAGAAATAGGTTTTTTTTTCCCCAATGACTTATCCCTTTGGAAATTTTTTAAATTATATGTCTGATACCTCGTTGGTCCAGAAATAGTGCAATATATTAACACATCTATTCTGACCTACTGTGTAACTCTTAGAAAGAGGTATAAAATTAATATATTAATCTTTATTCTGCACAGACCACTTGCTACCTCATTCGAAGGCCGACATGGCAGTGTGCGCTATTGGGTGAAAGCCGAGTTGCACAGGCCTTGGCTTCTACCAGTAAAATTAAAGAAGGAATTTACAGTCTTTGAGCATATAGATATCAACACTCCTTCATTACTGGTAAGAATTGACTGAATTCTTCACTGTTTTTGACATACAAATACTAAAGAATAAGCACCTAAACTACACCATGGTCATAATTTTAAAGTAGTGGTTTTATTTTTAAATTCCGTAGAGATATATATTTTATACAGTCAAGAAAGAACACACAAGTTAATGAAAGATATGCTCATATTTTTGATACTATAGTAACTTTATATAAGTTTAAAAGTAAGACCAGCATATGGTATAAAATATCTTACTCAACATGACAGCAATAACAAAAAGCAGATCTGTCCCTGGATGATTTGAGTGGAAGAAGAACACTAGTATCATTTTTTATAAGAGAATACTACTTATTTGAAAATATCATAATCTAAAACTGCTACTGCATTTCATTATTCCAAAATAGGGATAGTTGTCAAATAATGGGGAATCATTATTTAACGAAAAAAATTTAATTCTTTTTAAAAGGAATCTTTTTTTTAATTGTAATTTTTTATAAGAATAATTCAAATTTGACATCAAAAAGTTTATTTGGTTTAAACAAATGATAACATCTTTAAAGCAAATAAGAATTAATCCTAAAGTATGTAGTTTTCCTTTTTAATACTTATTTTTACATTTTCAAAAAAGGATGTTAACATTTGGGATTATAACCAAATTGCTTTCTGTGCTGCCTTTTTTAAGGTAGTTTAAATGGAATGTGGAAAGGGTTTTTTTGTTTTTTTGGTTTGGTTGGTTGGTTTTTAATTGTATTTGTAAATAGTGTGGACTAAAAAACTTATGGGATAGGGTACTAAATCCTTATCCTTTTTTCTTTAATTGAATGGAACTTTATATAAAGATAAAAGTAATGATATTCAGAAGCCACTTGTTAGTTTTTTCTTTTTAAAAGTATATTTGGATACAGAAAAAAGCCACACCTCTTTTAATTTTAAATTTTCCAAGAATTTAAGATTGTATTTTTAAATATTCTGACATTGTACCAATTCATACATTGATCTATTTTTCTAAATTTTTTTCTTACAGTCACCCCAAGCAGGCACAAAAGAAAAGACGCTCTGTTGCTGGTTCTGTACCTCAGGCCCAATATCCTTAAGTGCCAAAATTGAAAGGAAGGGCTACACCCCAGGTACGTGCAAGGCGCTTTGCACAGAAACACTTTATTCACTGGCTTCTGGGTAGGAATTTATAATATTACTGCTGAATTTACTTGGCATTCTTTGGTAAAACAGCAAATTGTGCTTACCCGATTTCTTTTCATAAGTTGGAATATAGTTTCCTATTTCAAATGGCTACTGTAAATGACTAGTTCCTTTTTATGACTCTTAAGCAACTTGCAACTCCTAGGAGAGCTTTTCATCCTTGTAGTTAATTGAGCTTTAGCTTTAAGACTCTATGTTTGTGTTTTGTAAACAGCAGAGATATATGTATATATATTTCCCCCTCTCTAGGTGAATCAATTCAGATATTTGCTGAGATTGAAAATTGCTCTTCCCGAATGGTGGTGCCAAAGGCAGCCATTTACCAAACACAGGCCTTCTATGCCAAAGGGAAAATGAAGGAGGTTAAACAGCTTGTGGCAAACTTGCGTGGGGAATCCTTATCATCTGGAAAGACAGAGACGTGGAATGGAAGGTTGCTGAAAATTCCACCAGTTTCTCCCTCTATCCTCGACTGTAGTATAATCCGTGTGGAGTATTCACTAATGGTATGTATAGATTTAAGAGGTTTTCTTTTTAAAGTGAAGAGGAAATCATTTTGTCTTACATCTAGGATCTGACTTTTATATTCCATATGTAGTGGCATATACAAAATACATAACTCTTTATAGTTTGAGTTATAATTCTACCTTATATGTAAATGTACTACACAGTATTGTACATAAAAAGAAACTTCCCTCATGTATGTAAGTTAAAAATGAAGTAAATAGAGGCCACAGACAACATTAAAATTGGGTCATTAGCATTTAAAAAGAAAGTCATCCTTGGCATTCTGTACTCAAGATCTCTTTCGTTGTTTAGGTATATGTGGATATTCCTGGAGCTATGGATTTATTTCTTAATTTGCCACTCGTCATTGGTACCATTCCTCTACATCCATTTGGTAGCAGAACTTCAAGTGTAAGCAGTCAGTGTAGCATGAACATGAATTGGCTTGGCTTATCCCTTCCTGAAAGACCTGAAGGTAATTGGATAATGCATATCTGAGCTTAATCTCTTATTATTATCAAGAAAACTATTTTGCTTCTGATGTTTTGTGACCCTAGATAAACTTTATCTTTCCCTGAAGAAAGTAGATGTGGCCCCAATGTTAAATTTTGATTGTGTGTTTTCCTAGTTTTAATGACCGAACAAATAATTCCTACTTTACCTTGGCCTTCCTTTTTTAATACGGACTATTCTGTGTATTTTGACATGCATAAGAACATGTTGTTCGAATTGCGTGTATCTTTCTCCTTCAGCACCACCCAGCTATGCAGAAGTAGTCACAGAGGAGCAAAGGCGGAGCAACCTCGCACCTGGGAGTGCTTGTGATGATTTTGAGAGAGCGCTTCAAGGACCACTGTTCGCATATATCCAGGAGTTTCGGTTCCTGCCTCCACCTCTTTATTCAGAGGTAAGCACTTCACAGATGAAATGGACCGGCTCACTTGGAAAGCAGCGTTGCAGACTTAGTGTGTGTGTGTGTGTGTGTGTGTGTGTGTGTGTTGGAGTCTCACTCTGTTGCCCAGGCTGGAGTGCAATGGCACACTCACGGCCACCCCAGCGTTGACCTGTGTGTGTGTTTGTGTGTGTGTGTGTGTGTGTGTGTGTGTGTGTGTTGGAGTCTCACTCTGTTGCCCAGGCTGGAGTGCAATGGCACACTCACGGCCACCCCAGTGTTGACCTGCTGGGCTCTGGCAATCCTTCCACCTCGGCCTTCCAAGTAGCCGGAACTGCAGGCATGCACTACCATGCTTGGCTAATATTTTTAATTTATTGTAAGGATAGCCAAGTTGCCCGGGCTGGTCTCGGACATTCAGGCTCAGGCAATCCACTCACCTTGCTTGGTCTCCCAAAGTGTTTGGATTACAGGCTGAACCTTTGAGCCCGGCCCAAACTTAATCTTTTTAAATATAGTTAGGTCTTGACTTTTGTGGTAATAACAGAAGAACAATTTAGAACAACAGATTTAAAGTTTAGATTAGAGTTGTTAGTATTTACTAAGTTTGACACAGAAGTAAAACTGTTCACTTATGTTATTGAGAAATCAATGATATAACCTCAATTTGAATTATTTGCACTGATACATTTTTTTGAGGAAAGAATTTTATTCATGCATTGATACATTTTTTGAAAGAATTTTATACATGCATTGATAGAAAGAACTGGCATTTTGCAAGCTGATTAAATAGCTAGAATTTATCTTACTCTTTTCTAGTTCTTTTGTATATTTTAACATTCTCAGTCATGGGGGAAATGGCATATTTGCAGTAACATCTTTAATAGCATTCCCACACTGCTAGACTGTTTGATTTGTCTAGTACTGATGGCAGCTAAGCACTTGATATGAGTGAAGCGTGGCTGGACATAGGAGAAGCTCACAGACTGGTGTGAAAGACAAACTAAGAAGCAAAATATTATGTAACAGTGTGATAGAAATGCACAACTCATTTGAGGAACTGCTTCCTGGTCTAGGGAGTCACATGGGACTTCTTGAGGTGACTGTTGGACTGAATTTTGAGGAGTGAGTAATCCTCAGGCAGGAAGAAGAGCAAGTGTGAAGACAGGGTAGGGTGGATCCAGCAATATCAGGATATTTCAGGGTGACTTGAGCCCACAGTACATGTTGTTGAAGAGGTTTTGAAATTGGCCTCGATACCAAAATAATTTTTTAAACTACTAGAATTGACTTTTTCTTTTGGTTACTGTCATTTACATAGCTATTTTGCAATGAAATACTACTCCCAAATTAGACAGAGGGCATTGTTTTACTCCTCACCAAAGTTTTCTTAATACATAACTAGAAGAGTTGATAGGATGTCCTCTTCATTCATTGATGGTAGGATATTCAGAATCTTTTCTTGCAAATTCCTGATAAGATATAACTTTTCCTAGCCCGTTTTCCAGTTTATAAAATGCTCTATTAGGTGCTTAAGATGTTCTGCCGTTTGTTACAGATTTTGGTATTATTTATTTTATTTCAATATTTCTGGTCTTGTTTATTAAGTCAGTTATTTCTGGCTTGATTTGAGGCTTCCTGGCTTCCTGGATGTCTAAGGAAGCATTTTAAAAGAATAGCAATCTAAGTATTTAAAGCACCTTTAAGCAGTTTGTCATAAAATTCTGCCTCTTTTTCTTTTCTTTTCTTTTTCTTTGTTTTTTTTTTGAGTTGGAGTCCCTGTCGCCCAGGCTAGAGTGCAGTGGCACGCTCCCAGCCACCGCAGCCTCTACCTGCTGGGCTCAGGTGGTCCTCCCGCCTCAGCTTTCCAAGTAGCTAGAACTACAGTCACGCACCACCACGCCCGGCTAATTTTTTTATTTATTGTAGAGACAAGGTCTTGCCAGGTTGCCCAGGCTGGTCTCGAACCCCTGGACTCAGGCAATCCTCTCACCTTGGCCTCCCAAATTGCTGGGATGACAGGCTTGAGCCACCATGCCTGGCCCTCAGCCTTCCAAGTAGCCGGAACTTCAGGTACGTGCCACCACACTCAGCTAATTTTTATTTATAGATGATAGCAACAGCTCCCCCACACACACACAGTTTCAGGTATAAAAGGATAATTGAATGTAACTTGCTAACAGGAGATGTGTGTGTGCTCCTTCTGATTCCATTACTTGACTGATGTTCAAAAATCATAGTCATCTGCTGTATTCTTCCTAGATTTCATCAAATAATCTGAAAATGTTATCTTTTGTTTTTCTAGATTGATCCAAATCCTGATCAGTCAGCAGATGATAGACCATCCTGCCCCTCTCGTTGAAGGAATGCTTGGTTGACTCATGTTGATGTGGGTTCCGAACTGTATCTCTTCTGGCTGAGGACAGAGAAGTATCTTGGAGACACGATTTCAGAGGAAGTGGAATCACTTTTGCCCAGAAAAATGGCAAACACATGGAACAACCAGAGATCATGCTTTAGAAGCCTACAGAAACCTTCTGGGACTGCTCCAACATGCTTGAAGACCTAAGCTTTTCTCCTTTAAAACTGGCACATACTATGAGCAGTCTTCTTAGCCTATGGTCATAAGTGTCGAGACACCGTGTCGTAAAGAGGGATAATTTCCTTCTTCTGATTTGAAAATTTGCACATGCTCAATGCTTACATTGTGCGGTTCGATGTCACTACAGCTTTTTTTTTCCATTTTTGCCAGACTCTTGATACTCTTTTAAAACTTGTTTGTGGTCAGCACAACAAGGAACAAAAGAAAGCTTTGAAAAACTTTAACATGAGAAAAACGCACTGACTTTTTTTTTTATTTAATATAGCCTGGACTTACCTGCGTATGCACATGCTCAGAATCGTCCTGCTAGGCTGACCACGTATCACCTCTTCAGCTTGGATCCTGTTGTGGATTTATTTACAAACATCAAATGCCTTCAAGCCAATCCTTTTGCTGTATGTTTTGCAGCCTACTGTAGTAGATACGCAACAGATAATATGGGGAAAATGATGAGAGGAGGAAGCTAATAAGAGACTTCGTCGAGACGTCGACCTCCTGGTTTCTTTAGGAATTTGTTGCCTTTCTACTATTACAGCAAAGCAGCATTTTGTTACTGACTGCCTAAAATCACTTAATCTCAGGTGAACGCATCACTTGCCAAACTGTTGGAATGCTATTTGTGTTTTGTTGCACTGTTGAGTTATTTTGTTGTTGTTGTTTATTTGGTTGGCTTTTTGGAGAGGGAGATTTGGAAACGGGACATACACAAAAGTGATAACCCACCCACGTTCCCTTTTTATCATTATACACAAGGAGAAACTAGCAGAGCTGAGAATGAAGTCAAGAGAGGCAGTACGGCAGGCACCAGCAAAGAGTTAAGGGCTGTTGCTCTTAGACATTATCATTATTTGTTTTATTATTTTAAAAGTATGGAAGTTTTCCAGTCACTGGAGAAAGTAGGATTTATTTTTATAGAGTTACTTAATTACCTCCAAAACACATATGTTGGAAATCGTTTTTGCTGGTGCACAGTGTTTTCGTGAGCAGAAATGCATACATTGAGGCTATGACCAGAGAGCTCAATGTATCCTTTTGCTGTCTTGCTCAAGCTTAGCACAGCATGAAGACCCAAGTTTACTCAAAAGTACAGACCTTTACCATCACAAATGCTGGAAAGTTTGCTGTGATAATTGTTTTGTAATTTTGTGAATTTTTTTAAATGAAAATACTTTTTTCCATTACCTAAAGAACAGTTTGTTAAACTTGAGAAATTACTCAACTTTGACTATATATATATATATATATATATATATATATACACACACACACACACACACATATATATATACACACACACACACAGACATGTATATATGTATCGATAAGATAGGGAAAACAATCACATAGGTAAATTATCATTTATATTAAAGATAATTTACAATCAGCTCATAATAAATATACCAGCATTCATGATAACATTTCAGCGTTTTCCAGATTGGAGAAGGAATTCAGCTCTGATCTAACAAAACCAGCATCTCTGATGTTGCAACATACGTGTGAAGTGGGTGTTCCATCTGTCCTGCCATCTAACCCCACAGCTGTTAGAGTGGCTGGAAATAATAGTAACTCTGGCTTGGTGCTTGACCTGATTCAATACTGTCTTAAAGCTTCATACAAAACAAATAGGCTTTTCCATAAGTGGCCTTTAAGAAAACATGGAAGACAATTCATGTTTGAAAAATGCTGACAGGGTGAAGAAAGCCCAGTGTAAAAATGAATTGCGTTTTAAGTGATTCAGTTAAAGGGTTTGGGCTCCCGTAGCAAACTAATACTAGATAATAAGGAAATGGGGTGAAATATTTTTTTATTGTTAAATCATTTTGTGAATGTCCCCCTCAAAAGAAGCTAATGGAATATTTGGCATAAAGGGCATTTGGTGGTTTTATTTTTGTTGGGGGGGGATTGTCAGAATACCCCTTTTTTTTCTTCTTATGTCTAACTGACTAGGGAACAATTGCTGATATGCATAGCATTGGAATACTTGTCACCATACACTCTATGAATGATACATGAAGCAAGAATGACCAATATTCTGTAATTGGCACTGGGTCACAAAATGTGATAAAACTCTAAATTTATAAAACTTTATCAAATAAAGTTTTATTTTCTCCATTAAAGTATTTCTTTACTCTCTTATTTAGAGGCATTACTTTTAAAAATATTGGTCAATTCCTGACATAAGTTGTGAGGTTCACAGTTGTATTCCAGTATTCAAGATGGATTCCTAATTTTTCAATTAGGAAAAGTAAAATCCAAAATGTTAGCAAAACAAAGTGCAATATTAAATGTTTGCTTTATATTCTATGGCTGTTTGTAATTTCTCTCTTTTTTTTTTTTTCCTTTTTTATTTGGTGCTGAATATGTCCTTGTAGGCTCTGTTTTAAGAAAACAATATGTGGGAAATGATTTAGTTTTTCCTATTGCTCTTCCTTGTGAAAAATAAAGTGTTTTGTTTTTTTTTTCTTTTTTGTAAAACTGTTTGGAGATTTATTTGAATCTTGATTAAATCAGTACCTCACCATACATGCAGACACTACAATTAAACTCTATCTCTTAAGCCTTTCTGGATAAGAATCGTTTGTAGATCAGTACTAAAGAAAATTACTGAAGGCTTAAAGGAATTTTTAATACTAATCATTGTTTTACTTGCTAACTCATTAAGTTATGGATGCTTCTTATAAAACTTAAAAGGTATAAATTTCAGTCTTAGATAGGAATAAAGCTTAGCCAGGTTAAGTAATTTCATTTTTAGGTACCAATTCCCTCTCACTGACTTGTCCAAGTTACTGGCATTTCAAGAGGACAATTGTAAAACATTAATTCTAAGAAAAACAATTTTTCTAAATTTTAAAAACAATTTTTTTTAATTTCTGAATTTTATTTTATTTATTTATTTTTGAGTCAGAGTCTCATCGTCACCCAGACTAGAGTGCGGTGGTCGCTCCCGGCCTTTGCAGCCTCAAACTGCCGGGTTCGGGCGACCCTTCCGCCTCAGCCTTCCAAGTAGCCAGAATTACAGGCACGCGCTACCACGCCCGGCTGATTTTTTTTTTTATTTATTGTAGAGATGAGGGCTCGCCAAGCTGCCCAGGTGGGTCTCAAACCCGCGGACTCAGGCAGTCCACTCAGCTTCCCAAAGCGCAGGATTACAGGCTTAGCCACCGAGCCCAGCAATTTCTGAGTTTTATAATTGATAGCCTATGAATTCATTTTGGAATCACATTTAGAATTTTTCTTCTATTAGTATTTATGCGTTCACGCATGAGTTACCAGGTTGTACGTGTCTCACTGTATGACTTGCCAATATTCCCAAATGTATATTTACATATAAGGTATGCTACAAAGAGACATTTAGACATGTATTTTGTGTATAGTTACTTACTTGGTTTTACAAAGGTACTGTCATCCTTTCACTCCACTAAGCCAACAATACAGAGTGCCTTTCATATCCTTAATATGGAAGAAGGAATTGTTAGGGGATGAAAAGGGAGGCTCTGTAACATCAGGTGTGGCATTGAGCAAATGTGCATGTTGATGCCTCATTTACAAACGGAAAAATAGCTCTCCAAGGTCATTTTCACCACTGAAGGTATGAGTTGATACATCTTTCAAGTGTGGAAATAATGCTTTAAATCAGTACATAAGCATTTCACCATATTGCTTCTAACAAAATACTTTTCGGACTTTGAGTTCAGCATTTGTTAGGTTATGTAAGGTCGTGGGTTATCTTGCTGCACTTTTGCATCAGCTATACTCATCAAACTCCCTTTGTCATTAATATATTTGTTGAATGGCTGAACTCGGTATGTTTACCAGGACTTCTGATTGAGTGCTGTAGAGGGAGAAACTCAGTCGAGCTTAAGTGAAAAACTGAACGTATTAACTAGTCATTCTAAGGATGAAATACATTAAAAACGTGGATCTAGACATCCAAACGACACTCTTGAGGACACACTCCTGTTTTCATCTCTGCTCACACACCCTTTTATATCTTGGTCTTATTTTTTCATACTAGATGGAACAGGAAGGATGACCCCAGCTGTGAAAACTCCCAGATGAAATACCATCTAGAGGCCCCAATCACTTAAGGGAGATCATGATTGGTCGATACCTGGGTCATGTTTCTCACCACATAAAACGAGTTTCCCAATAGAAAGAATTGGTTTCCAGAAAGGAGAAAGAGGGCACAACATTCTTGCTATTTCAAGTAGTGTCAAAACCAGCAGCAATGGCATCGCACAGATGCTCATTAGAAAAGTGGGGTATCATCTGGGCGTGGTGGCTCATGCCTATAATCCCAGAACTTTGGGAAGCAGAGGAGAGAGGATTGCCTGAGCCCACGGGTTCAAGACCAGACTGGCAACTTGGTAAAATCTCGTCTCTACAATAAATCAAAAAATTAGCCAGGCGTGGAGGCGCATGCCTGTGGCTCCAGCTACTTGGAAAGCTGAGGCAGAAGGATCACCTGAGCCCAGGATGTTGAGGCTGCAGTGTCCATGAGCATGCCACTGCACTCCAACCTGGGCGACAGAGTAAGACTCCAACTCAAAAAAAAAAGAACTTTTACAGCATAGCTAATTCGAACTGAAAATGGATTTCTACTACTTCTAAATACAAGACTTACATAAGCTTAACATCAATTTCCTATCCAAACAAATATTACTTCTGGCATTTGGAAATCTCTAAGAATATTAATAGTTAAAATAGTGGATTAGAAGCCTGTTTATTAGTTACACAAAAGAATCTACCAGTGAACAGAAGGATGTGAGAATGTTAAATATACTGTTTTCTTTTTCTTTTCTTTCTTTCTTTTTTTTTTTTTTTGTAGTTGGGGTCTCACCATGTTGCCCAGGCTGGAGTGCAGTGGCATGCTCACAGTTACCTCAGCCCTGACCTGCTGGGCTCCAGCGATCCTTCTGCTTCAGCTTTTCAAGTAGCTGGAACTACAGGCTTGCGCCACCACACCCAGCTAAGTTTTTGATTTATTGTAGAGACGAGATCTCACCATGTTGCCCAGGCTTGTCTTGAACCTGTGAGTTCTGGCAAACCTCTCGTCTCCACCTCCCAAAGTGCTGAGATTACAGACATGAGCCACTGTACCCGGCTATGTCTTAATTTTTAACCTTATAAAATGAATAATTTCGGCCATATGCAATTGGCTCACCCCTGTAGTCCCAGCTACTTGGGTTGAGGGGGAAGGATCATGCCACTGAACTCCAGCCCGGGGCCACGGTGTGAGACCCCATTTCCAAAAAAAAAAAAAAAAAGAATTTCACCAACTCAAGAAGTAACAGTGATGACACAACTAATGAAAGTCAGAATATTATGCTGTGATTATTTTAGACTATAAATTTTTGCCAAAAGAGCCGGAAGCAGTGACTCACGGTTGTAATCCCAGCACTTTGGGAGGCAGAGGAGAGAGGATTACCAGAGTCTAGAGGTTCTAGACCAGCCTGGGCAACCTGGTGATACCGCATCTCTATAATAAATCAAAAAATTAGCTGGGCATTTTGGCCCATGCCTGTAGTTCCAGCTACTTGGAAGGCTGAGTTGGAAGGATCACCTGAGCCCAGCAAGTGGAGACTGCGGTGACCGTGATAATGCCACTGCACTCTAACCTGGGTGGCAGAGTGAGACTCTAACTCAAAAGCAAACAAAAACAAACGAATTTTTGCCAAAAGAAATGCTGTCTGATCCTTATTGAATATAGGAATTTGTACTCATTTTGTAATTTTTGTCAAATCAACTAACAACATACTAATAGAAAGACAAATTATTAGGATAAGCAAACAATTTCTGGTTTATTTGCCCTTTTTTTCCTTTTTTAAGGAAATCAACATTTCCACCTGGTAGTGCAAGGCACACACTTTTTATTTTATTTTATTTTATTTTATTTTATTTTATTTTTTGAGGTGAAGTCTCACTCCGTTGCCCAGACTGGAGGGCAGGGGCATACTCCCGGCCACCGCAGCCTCGACCTGCTGGGCTCCGGCGATCCTTCCG
Source organism: Cephalopachus bancanus (assembly GCA_027257055.1). Classification (NCBI taxonomy): domain Eukaryota; kingdom Metazoa; phylum Chordata; class Mammalia; order Primates; family Tarsiidae; genus Cephalopachus; species Cephalopachus bancanus. The sequence continues at coordinate 645,437 of JAPVLO010000616.1, forward strand.
CCTCAACCTTCCAAGTAGCTGAAACCACAGGCGCGCGCTACCATGCCCGGCTAATTTTTTTATTTTATTGTAGAGATGAGGTCTTGCCAAGTTGCCCAGGCGGGTCTTGAACCCTCAGGCTCAGGCAATCCACTCACCTCAGCCTCCCAAGGTGCGGGATTACAGGCTGAGCCACTGGCTGGCACACACTTTTTAAAATCTAGACAGCTTGACAAGTCTAAATTTCAAGGAGTATTTAGTATTCAAAATATTTAGAATAGCCGGGCTCGGTGGCTCAGCCTGTAATCCCGCACCTTGGGAGACTGAGGTGAGTGGATTGCCTGAGACCGCGGGTTCGAGACCCGCCTGGGCAACTTGGTGAGACCTCATCTCTACAATAAATCAAAAATGAGCCGGGCGTGGTAGTGCGCGCCTGTAGTTCCAGCTATTTGGAAGGCTGAGGCGGAAGGATCGCCGGAACCCAGCAGGTCGAGGCTGCGGTGGCCAGGAGTGGCCACTGCACTCCAGTTTGGGGGACAGAGTGAGACTCCACCTCAAAAAAAAAAAAAAAAAAAAAAAAGATATTTAGAATAATAGAAAATAGGCCGGGCATGGTGGTTCATGCTGTAATTCCAACACTTTGGAAAGTCAAGGCAGGAGGATTACTTGAGCCTAAGAGTTTGACACCAGCCTGGGCAACATAGCGAGACCTTGTCTCTAGAATAAAATAAAAAAGATTAGCCAGGCCTGGTGGTGCACGACTATAATCCCCAGCTACTTCGGGAGGCTATCGTAGAAGGATCACCTGAGTTCAGGAGGTCAAGGTTGCAGTGAGCCATGATCAAATCACTGCTCTCCAGCCTGGGAAACAGGGAGACCCCCAACTTAAGTGTGTGTGTGTGTATGTGTGTGTGTGTATTTCTTTTTGCTTGAGACAGCGTAAGATGTCTTACTCTGTCACCCAGGCTATGGCGCAGTGGCAGGGTACCATCTCACTGCAGCCTTAACCTCCTGAACACATGTGATTGTGATCCTCATGACTCAGCCTCCTGAGTAGCTGGGATTGCAAGTGTGCACCACCATGCTCAGCTAATCTTTTTAAATTTTTTTCTAGAGACAAGTTCTCTCTATGTTGCCCAGGCTGGTCTCAAACTCCTGGACTCAAGCAATCCTCCCACCTCAGCCTCCCAAAGTGCTGGGATCACACACGAGGCACCACCCCCGGCTGAAAAGCTGCCAATTTAGAGTAAATACAATTAGCCTTTCCTGACTTGATAGAGTCACTTCAATCCTGAACTGCAAAGTCAGTATAGATCAAGAAAGTGCTCTGCTTTGGTTTTGGTTTTTTGCCTGATGCTGGCTGGTACTGTGGTAAGAGAGCACTGAAAATGAACTTGAACAAGGCATTTACGTTCTCTGGGGCCCCATTCTGTTTCCTCATCTATAAAACAAAAGTCTTTTGGGGCTCTTCTAGTAATATCACTCAACTTAGAGTGATATTATTGAGTTAAAATACCACAGCCTTGTATCTAGGCTCTGGTCTTCAAGATTCCATATTAATGTAAAGTGTGTAATTTTCCTATACTTTAATCAATAGTGTAACTTAAAACACATACGGCTGGGTGTAGTGGCTCACGCCTGTAATCCCAGCACTTTGGGAGGTGGAGACAAGAAGATTGCCTGAGCTCAGGGGTTCGAAACCCGCCTGGGCAACTTGGCAAGACCTTGTCTCTACAATAAATCCCCCCCCCCCAAAAAAAATTAGCCAGACACGGTGGTGGGTGCCTGTAGTTCCAGCTACTTGGAAGGCTGAGGTAGAAGGATAGCCTGAGTCCAGCAGGATGAGGTTGCGGTTGCCATGAGTGTGCCACTACACTCCAGCCTGGGTGACAGAGTGAGACTCTGACTCAAAAACAAACGAACAAACAAACAAGAAAACATATACAATGTAATTTCACTCTAGGGAATAGTTTGTACTACTATGTAGGCTACTACCTTATTTCAAATCAGTGGAAGCTCATCACATTCTGTCTTTTGTGTTTTTTTTTTTTGAATGAGGGTCTTATTTCGTTATCTAGGGTAAAGTGCAGTAGCACCATCACAACTCACTACAGCCTCAACCTCCTGGGCTCAAGTGATCCATCTACCTCAGCCTCCTGAATAGCTGGGTGCATCACACCCAATGGTGCATCACAACAACCAGCTGATTTTTTTTTTTTTTTTTGAGTCGGAGTCTCACTCTGTCACCCAGGTTGGAGGGCAGTGGCACGCTCCCGGCCACCGCAGCCTCTACCTGTTGGGCTCAGGTGATTCTTCTGCCTAAGCCTTCCAAGTAGCTGGAAGTACAGGCACACGCCACCATGCTCAGTTAATTTTTTGAATTATTTTTAGAGTTGAGGTCTCGCCAAATTGCCCAGGCTGGTCTCGAACCTGTGGGCTCAGGCAAATTCTCTCACCATGGCTTCCCAAAGTGCTGGGATTATAGGTGTGAGCCACCGTTCCTGGCCTGGTTGATTTTTTTTTTTAAACAGCTTTTTTGTAAAGACAAGGTCTTGCTATGTTGCCCAGGCTGGTCTTAAACTCCTGGGCTCAAGCAAACTTCCTGCCTCAGCCTCCCAAAGTGCTGGGATTACAGGTGTGAGCCACCATGTTCAGCTGTCACCATGTTCTTTTAAAGCTAGTCAAAATATCATCCAATGTCTTGGAAAGTATACTGAATTAAGTAACAATACTAGAACTCAGTCTTCCTCTAGCCAGCCAACCCCAACAACATTAAATTCCCCAGACATCAGTTTCTTCATTCCTATCAATAAAAGTGAAAGTTTTCCATGACTTCTGAAATCTCTTGTAGTCAAATATCCTTTTCTTTAAAAAAATTTTTTTTTTTTTTTGCAGACACAGGGTTTTGCTATACTGCCCAGGCTGGTCTCAAGCACTCCTTCCACCTGGGCTCAAGTGATCCTTCTGTCTCTGCCTCTCAAAGTGCTGGGATTACAGGCGTGAGCCACCACCCAGCCAACATTAGATTCTTTCAAGAGGTAAAGGGATCCTGAGATATTCCATCTGGGACAGTGCTACTAAGGTATAGTACAAAAACCAGAAAAGAATCATAGCATAAAGTCTCTGCTACAAGACCGAGTACGGTGGCTCACACATGTAATCCCAGCACTTTCAGAGGCAGAGACAGGAGATCACTTGAGCCCAGGAGTTCAGAACCAGCCGGTGCAACAAAATGAGACCCATCTCTACAAAAATTAGAATAATTAGTCAGGCATGGTAATGCTTGCCTATAGTCCCAGCTACTTGGGAGACGGAGGCAGGAAAGTTGCTTGAACCCAGGAGGTCGAGGCTGCGATGAGCTGTGACTGTGCCACTGCACTCCTGCCTGGACTACACAATGAGACCCTGACTCAAAAAAAAAAAAAGGACTCTGCCACCAATCCCTTCTTTTTTTTTTTTTTTGAATCGGAGTCTCACTCTGTCACCCAGACTGGAGTGCAGTGGCCGCTCCCGGCCACCACAGCCTCGACCTGCTGGGCTCCGGCGATTTTTCCGCGTCAGCTTTCCAAGTCGCTGGAACTACAGACGTGTGCTACCATGCCCGGCTGATTTTTGATTTATTGTAGAGATGAGGTCTCACCAAGTTGCCCAGGTGGGTCTCGAACCCACGGGCTCAGGCAATCCACTCACCTCAGCCTCCCAAAGTGCTGGGATTACAGGCTGAGCCACCGAGCCCGGTTTACCAATACCTTCTTACTACACAGTGAGATTTCTTTCCAAAATACCCTTCACTGCTGGGATCTAATGGAATACAATGTAATAGAGTTTTGTTACCTTAGGGTACTATCTAGACCATTCTATGCCTCTTTGACAGCTTTCTTGATTCAATAAAGGAGAAAAAAAAATCGCTCCAATGTAAGAAAAATCTGTGAGCTCGTTTAGTCCTCTAAGGTACTATTCTTTAGTACGCTGACTCAGTAGTTTACAAAATAACACCATAGGAAGGAAGCAAAAGCCCTGACCAGGTAGCACCTGGCTATATATTCTTAAACTGGGGGAAAGATTGTTTGTCCTTAACCTTCTTTCAAGGCCCATGTAGAGAGATTTGGAAAATTGAAAAGGATACACATGTTTTTATTAGCCTGTCACCCAAATACCATTCTATCACAGCTCCAACACTATGCCAGGTTCGGTGCAAGGCCTCCTTTTGTACATGTCTTATTAATCCTTAAAACAACTTTCCAAGATTGATATTTCAGATTGGGAAACCATGGTCCAGAAAGGCTGCAATCACACCCCTGTCAAATGAAAAGTAACTCACATTTAGGGTTGTCTGAATTTAAAGTCCTGGCAGAGCCAGGCATGGTGGCTCATGCCTTTAATCCCAGTTTATGGAGGCTGAGGCGGGAGGATCATTTGAGGCCAGGCTTCGAGACTAGCCAGGAAACATAGTGAAACCCTGTCTCTACAAAAAAAATATTAGCCAGGAGTAATTGTGTGTACCTATAGTCCCAGCTACTTGGGAGGCTGAAGCGGGAGGATCATTGGAGCCCTGGAGGTCGAGGCTGCAGTGAGTTATGATAGCACCACTGCACTCCGACCTGGGAGACAATGCAAGACCCCGTTTCCAAAAAAAAAAAAAAAGTCCCCTCGTGCTTCATGAGAGCACTGTAGCACCTGGCCCTCTCTCTCGTTTTCCCTGGCTGCCCCTCTCGGTCTAGCTTTTTTTTTTTTTTTTTTTTGAGTTGGAATCTCACTCTGTCGCCCACACTGGAGTGCAGTAGCCGCTCCCGGTCACCGCAGCCTCGACCTGCTGGGCTCCGGCAATCCTTCAGCCTCAGCCTTCCAAGGAGCTGGAACTACAGGTGCGTGCTACCACGCCCGGCTAATTTTTGATTTATTGTAGAGATGAGGTCTCGCCAAGTTGGCCAGGTGGGTCTCGAACCCGCGGTCTCAGGCAATCCACTCACCTTGGCCTCCCAAAGTGCTGGGATTACAGGCTGAGCCACCGAGCCCGGCCACAGTCTAGCTTTTTATCCTGTACACAATCCTCACTCCCTTCCACGCAGTCTAAAGCCCAGCTTGAGTGTTTGCTTATCCACTGAGTTCTCCTGACCACCCGGTCTTTGTTGAGCCTGCCTCTCGGATGTTCCGTCAGCACGTATCCACCTCATCGCACTTGCTGTGGTTCAGGATCTGTTGGGCTTGCCTCCCTAGGGAGCCATAAGCTCCTGGAAACAGGGGCCGGATGTGTCACTTCTTGGATTTCCTTCCACCCCACCCACCCCAGCCCTCACAACACATGGTCCAAGCTGAGTACTGGACGGATGCCCCAGACACTTGGGCACTGATTAACCTTCGGGCACTGTCACAGACTGAATTGTGTTCCCCCAAATGCATATATTGAAGTCCTAACCCCTAATGTGGCTGTATCTGGAGACAAGTCTTTTTTTTTTTTTTAGTTGGAGTCTCACTCTGTTGCCCAGACTGGAGTGAAGTGGCATGCTGACAGCCACCACAGGCTTGACCTGCTGTGCTCAAGTAATCCTTCCTCCTCAGCCTCTCAAGTAGCTGGAATTACAGGCACGCACTACCACATCTGGCTAATTTTTTTATTTATTGTAGAGATGAGGTCTCACCAAGTTGCCCAGGCTAGTCTCGAACCCATGGGCTCAGGCAATCCCATCACCTCGGCCTCCCAAAGTACTGGGATTATAGGCATGAGCCACCACGCCCAGCTTGGAGACAGAGTCTTTAGGAGATCATTCCAGCTAAACTAAATGAGGTCATAAGCGAAAGACCTCAATCCCGTAGGACGATGGCTTTATTTGAAGGGGGAAAGAAAGAAAGGGGTCTCTCTCTCCATCTCACTGTCATGTAAGGACAGAGCAAGGATGCCAGGAAAACAACCCTCCCCAGGAAACTGAGTCAGCCTGAACTTTGATCTACAACGGGGGTGTCCAACTTTCTGGCTTCCATAGGCCACATCAAGTCATCACCCTTTGACTTCCCTGAACTGTATCCAGTAAAGAGGAATTGTCTTGGGCCACACATCAATTATATAAAATAGTTAGTATATATACATAATAAGACTTCTTTTTTTTTAAGATTTTGATTATAAAGTTTAGAAAAATTGGGACAATATAAAACTAGCGGGAAATTTGACTTTGTTTTTGTAAAATGAATCTATCAGTGTCTGATTCAATGGAAGTAGTCGCAATTCTTAGTGAGTTCTCAAGGTGCTCATCAGAAGCATTTGTTGAAATTTTGTTCTTCGCATGTTTCATAACTCACAGCTCACAGATGTGTGTGCTGCCAAAAAGCAATGCCATGAATAAGGCGCAATTGTGAACTTCAAAAATGAAACTACATATGGGGTCACGAAGAAAAGAAATGCTGAAAAACACATGATGTTAAAAGATTTTGTGGGGCCACATTACTAGCTGTCCTGGGCTCCAGGCAGCTCAGGGGCTGTGGGTTGGATATGCCTGATCTGAAACTTTCCATCTTCGGAACTGTAAGAAAACAAATTTCTGTTGTTTAAACCAGCAGTCTCCAGCCTTTTGGGCATCAGGGATCAATTTTGTGGAAGACCATTTTTCCATGGACGGGGGTGTTGGGGGGTGTGCAGTCAAATCTCACTGCTCATGTTAACCTACGTTTGCAGCCACTCCCCAGCATTAGCATCACCGCCTCAGCTCCACCTCAGATCATCAGGCATTCAATTCTCCTAAGGAGTGTGCAACCTACATCCCTCGCATGCGCAGTTCACAATAGGGTTTGAGCTCCTATGAGAATCTAACAGGAGGTGGAGCTCAGATGGTAATGTGCGTGATGGGGAACAACTGTAAATAAAGATGAAGCTTTGCTCCCTGGCTGCCACTCACCTCCTGCTGTGTGGCCCGGTGCCTCAGAGGCCACTGATCTGTGGCCTGGGGGTTGAGGACCCCTGATTTAAGCCATCTAGTCTATGAGATTTGGTTGTGGCAGCCCCAGCTGATGAAGACAGAAACTTAGAGAAGTTGATGTTGCCAATACTGCTATTTCTTTTCTTTCCTTTTTTCTTTTCTTTTTAGAGAGGAGGTTCTCTCTGTCAGCCAGGCTGGAGTGCAGTAGCATAATCATGGCTCACCACAGCCTCGAATACCTGGGCAGCTCAAGTGATCCTCCTGCCTTGGTCTCCCAAAGTGCAGGGATTACAGGCATGAACCACTGTGCCCAGCCTCCCTGCACCTTTTAGCTCTGTGACCTAGTAAATGCCCTTCACCGCCAGAAATATTCTTTTTTTTTTCTTTGAAATGGAGTCATGGCCGGGTTTGGTGGCTCAGCCTGTAATCCCAGCACTTTGGGAGGCAGAGGTGAGTGGATTACCTGAGTCCGCGGGTTCGAGACCATCCTGGGTAATGTGGCAAGACCTCATCTCTACAATAAAATAAAAAATTAGTCGGGCATGGTAGCTCACGCCTGTAGTTCCAGCTACTTGGAAGGCTCAGAAGGAAGGATCACCAGAGCCCAGCAGGTCGACAATGGGGTGGCTGTGAAGCATGTCACTGCACTCCAGCCTGGGCAGCGGAGTGAGACTCCAACTCAAAAAAAAAAAAAGAAATGGAGTCTCACTGTGTTGCCCAGTCTGGTCTCAAACAATCCTCCTGCTTTGGTCTCCCAAAGTGCTGAAATTACAGGCATGAGGCACCTTGAAAGATCCTTCTTACAGAAGGGAAGGTTATGGCCGGGCGTGATGGCTGACACCTATAATCCCAGCACTTTGGGAGGCCAAGGTGAGGGTATTGTCTGAGCCCACAGGTTCGAGACCAGCCTGGGCAACTTGGCGAGACTTCATCTCTGCAATAAATAAAAAAATTAGACAGGCATGGTGGCGCGTGCCTGTAGTTTCAGCTACTTGGAAGGCTGAAGCTTGGAAGGATCGTCTGAGAAGCATGCCCCTGCACTCTAGTCTGGGCGACAGAGTGAGACTCCGACTCAAAAAAAAAAAAAAAAGGGAAGGCTAAGCCCATCACAATGAGGAAATTATTATTCACAGGAAGAAACTCAGACCTCCTCACTCTTTGTGTGTCCACCTGACCCAACTCAACCCAAATGCCTTGTAAGGACAGTTGCGTGTACCCTCCACTCCAGTGACTCTGCAACTGCTAGGCCATCTCATAGCCCAAGGTACATCACTCCAAGGCACGTTAAATTTAAATGTACAGTCACTTGTCCTCTCAGGTCAACCAACTAAAGTCTTCAAGAGATGAACTCAACAGGGCAAGTTGAACACTGAAGAGGCAGCGCCAGGAAGAGCACTTAGGACCAACTACACTAAGAGGAGTGGAGGTGCAATTGTGAGACCCCTGGAAAGGCCTTTGGCGAGAGTAGCAGCTAGTCAGAGGGCATCTTGGTGCCAAAGGCACACAACAGGAGCCCAGGACCGTGTGTGGTTTGTTAGAGTTGGAGCAGTACACTTTAGCTAAATCCTTACTGAATTTTTTATTTTTTTTCTTTAGTCAAGGTCTCACTCTTTTGCTCAAGCTAGAGTGAAAGTGGAACAATCATGGTTCACCACAGCCTCAACCTCCTGGGCTCAGGGGATCCTTCTGCCTCAGCCTCACAAGTAGCTGGGACCCAGGTGTGTGCCACCACACCTGGCAATTTTTTTTTTTTTTTTTTTGTAGAGACAAAGTCTCACTATTTTGCCCAGGCTGGTCTAGAACTCCTAGACTCAAGCGATCCTCCTGCCTCAGCCTCCCAAAGAGCTGGGATTACAGGCATAAGCTACCATGCCTGACCTATTTTTTTTTTTTTTTTTTTTTTACAAACTAGGTCTTTCTATGTTGCCCAGGCTGGAATGTAGTGGCTGTTCACAAGCATGACCATGACACACTACAGCCTCAAACTTTTGGGCTGGACTGATCCTCCTGCCTCGGCTTCCAGGGTAACTGGGTCTATAGAGAAGCTTAATTTTTTTTTTTTTTTTTGAGTTGGAGTCTCACTCTGTTGCCCAGGCTGGAGTGCAGTGGCATACTGCTCACAGCCACCACAGCCTCAACCTGCTGGGTTCAGGTGCTCCTTCTACCTCAGCCTTCCATATAACTGGAACTATAGCCACGTGCTACCATGCTTGGCTAATTTTGGGGTTTATTGTAGAGATAAGGTCTCACCAACTTGCCCAGGCTGGTCTTGAACCCCTGAGCTCAGGCAATCCTCTCACCTCAGCCTCCCAAAGTGCTAAGATTATAGATTTGAGCCACCGTGCCCGGCATGAGAAGCCTAACTTTTAAAAAAATGATTCTGAGTGGGAAAATCCAAAGAGGATCTAGTGACTGCAGATTACAATTTGTGAGGAAGAGCTTAAAACCAGGTGATGTAGCCTAGAGGGCGCAAACTCAAGTGCCTACAGTGGCCAGGCGGGCTCTGTGTGTGCGTGAACTGTGTGCCCAGGAGAAAGCAGAGGCTGTGTGCTCTGTCTAAAGTTTCCACAGGCTGCTGTGTGAATCCCCTGATGGGTGCCCTCTAGAAATAATGGCCTTCTGTTGCTAGAATTTCCAACTTGTTTCAACAGAGGCTGAACATGGGTGTGTTTGGGGTGTGTGAGAGAGAGAAAGAGAGAGAGAGAAATCAACTAATAAGAAAAAAAAACTGTTCAGTACAAAAAAGGAAAGAAGAAAATGGGAAGTGGGTGTGCCAGCAAGCCATGTCCTCAGAGTTCTTTAGAGAAGTCGTGGTAAAGGAGCCTGAGAGTCAGAGAGGTCACCTGAGCATCGTGTTCCACGACATTCACTTCTCCTCTCCCCCAGCAACCTGAGAACACCGCTGCTGGGCGCTGGAGCTAAGCCATCAGTGGGCAGGCTAGAGCATCGTGGCTTTTCCACCCTCAGTGAGCAAAGAAAGAGCACTGGAGGCACTTGTTAAAACGCAGATTCTGGCTGGGTGAGGTGGCTAGCGCCTGCAATCCCAGCACTCTGGGAGGCCAGAAGTTGGAGACCAGCATGGGTGACATACCACATAAAACAACAACAACAAAACAGACAAGAACAGTGGCTAATGCCTGTAATCCCAGTATGTTAAGAGGCTGAGGAGGGGTGGATCACTTGAGTCCAGGAGTTCAAGACCAGCCCAGGAAACATAGCAAGACCTCATCTCTACAAAACATCAGAAAAATAGTCAGGCATGGTGGTGTGGGCCCGTAGTGGCAGCTACTCAGGAGGCTGAGTTAGAAGGATCACTTGAACCCAGGAGAATGAGGCTGCAGTGAGCCAAGAGCGTGCCACTGACCTCCAGCCTGGGTGACAGTTAAGATTCTGACTCAATACGTAAAATAAACAAAGCAAAAATGTCCAAGACTTGCACTTCTAATGAGATTCCAGGCAGGATGCCTTTTTTTTTTTTTGAGTTGTAGTCTTATTCTGTCATTCAGGCTGGAGTATAGTGACACCATCACGGATGGCTCACCACAATCTTTTTTTTTTTTTTTTTTTTTTGAGTTGGAGTCTCACTCTGTCGCCCGGACTAGAGTGCAGTGGCCGCTCCCGGCCACTGCAGCCTCGACCTGCTGGGCTCCGGCGATCCTTCCGTCTCAGCCTTCCAAGTAGCTGGAACTCCAGGCTACCACGCCTGGCTCATTTTGATTTATTGTAGAGATGAGGGCTCGCCAAGTTGCCCAGGTGGGTCTCGAACCCACGGGCTCAGGCAATTCACTCACCTCAGCCTCCCAAGGCGTGGGATTACTGGTTGAACCAACGAGCCTGGTGGCTCGCCACCATCTTGACCTCCTGGGCTCAGGCAATCCTTCCACGTCAGCCTCCCGAGTAGTTAGGACTGCGGTTGGACACCTTGTCCAGCTAATTTTTTCATTTTTTGTAGAAACGAGGTCTTGCCATGTTATCCATGCTGGCCTTGAACTCTTGGGCTTCAGTGATTCTCTCTCCTCAGGCTCCCAAAGTGCTGAAATGACGGACGTGAGCCACCACACCCAGCTCTGGTTCAAGCAACAAGGCACTGGATCGGGTTTTTCAGACTTGTTGGCCCACAGTTGCCTTTTACTTGGCAACCTAGATTGCATGTACAAGTGCACACATATCTTGGAACAGAAATTTCACAACACGAAGCTTATTTTATTTTTATTTTGAATCGGGGTCTCACTCTGTTGCCTAGGCTGGAGGGCAGTGGCACACTCATGGCCACTGCAGCCTCGACCTGCTGGGTTCAGGTGATCCTTCTGCCTCAGCCTTCCAAGTAGGTGGAACTATAGGCACGCACCACCACGTCCGGCTAATTTTTTTATTTATTGTAGAGATGAGGTCTCGCCAAGTTGCCCAGGATGGTCTCGAACCCCTGGACTCAGGCAATTCTCTCACCTCAGCCTCCCAAAGTGCTGGGATTATAGGAGTGAGCCACCACGCCCAGCCTCTATTGTGTTATATTTAATTTTTTTTTTAATTGTAGAGATGATACCTTGCCAAGTTGCCCAGCTTGGTCTCAAATGGGTGGGCTCAGATAATCCACTCTCCTCGACCTCCAGAAGTGCTGGGATTACAGCCTGAACCACTGAACCCAGCCTATATTTAATTTTTTAAATGCTGGTCATGACACACTAAATAGATTGTGTGGCCACTAATAGCCTATGACATACAGTTTGCAAAACCTTCTTATTTGCTTACTTCTACTAAAAATTTTTTTAAGGCCGGGTGTGGTGGCTCAGCCTGTAATCCCAGCACTTTGGGAGGCTGAGTGGAGAGGATTGCCTGAATCCGGGGTTTCAAGACCAGCCTAGGCAGCTTGGCGAGACCTCGTCTCTCCCACAAATCAAAAAGTTAGACAGGCGTGGTGGCTCATGTCTATGGTTCCAGCTACTTGGAAGGCTGAGACGGAAGGATCACCTGAGCCCAGCAGGTCAAAGCTGCAGTGGCCATGGGTGTGCCACTGCACTCCAGTCTGGGTGACAAGAGTGAGGATCCAACTCAAAAAAAAAAATTTAAAACATATAAAATTTACTTTTTATTTATTCATTATTTTTTTTTTTTTGAGTTGGAGTCTCACTCTGTCGCCCAGACTGGAGTGCAGTGGCCGCTCCCGGCCACCGCAGCCTCGACCTGCTGGGCTCCGGCGATCCTTCTGCCTCAGCCTTCCAATAGCTGGAACTACAGGCGCACGCTACCACACCCTGCTAATTTTTGCTTTATTGTAGAGATGAGGTCTCACCAAGTTGCCCAGGTGGGTCTCGAACCCGCGGGCTCAGGCAATCCACTCACCTCAGCCTCCCAAAGGCGCGGGATTACAGACTGAGCCACCGAGCCTGGCTTAAAATTTATTTTATAACATATAAAATGTTTATAACATATAAAATGTTTATAACATATAAAATGTTTGTAACATACAATATGTTTATTTTAAAACATATAAAAAATTTAAAACATATATATATGTTTTTTATATATATATTATATATATATATTTCGTTACAAAAATTTTTTTTGTTTTAAAGATGTGGGGTACAAGGGCCAGAGCAGTGACTCACGCTTATAATCCCAGCACTTTGGGAGACCAAGGTGAGAAGATTGCCTGAGCCCACGGGTTCGAGAACAGCCTGGGCAACTCGGCGAGATCTCATCTCTACAATAAATAAATACATAAATAAATAGCCAGGAATGATGGCATGTGCCTGTTGTTCTAGCTACTTGGAAGGCTGAGGCGGAGGGATTGCCTGAGCCCAGCAGGTCAAGGCTGCAATGGCTGTGAGTGTCCCACTGCACTCCAGCCTGGGCAACAGAGTGAGATTTCGACTCAAAACCAAACCTAAACAAAAAAAAAGATGTGGGTTAAGTATACAAATGTTCATTATGCCTGTACCCTTGTTGATGAGGTGTGCCCCCTTCCCCTGGCAGAATCCCACTACTGCCAATCCCACCCCCCCACTTCTATTAAATTTTTATTTAAAGCCTTCCAATTGCCATTTTTCAAGTTTGAATGTCTTTCCATGTCTTCAGAGGACAGATGGAACAAGAAAGAACCTGCAGATGTTGCTTGAGGAATGTGGCCAGCAAAAAAGGCAGTAGCAGCCAGCAGGGGCTAGAGCTCAGTCTATGCCAGGTGTCTTAGCACCACAGGACCACAGACTGGGTCGTTTATAAAGGACAGAAATTTACTTTCTCGCAGTTCTGGAGTCTGGGATGTCCAAGGCACTGAGAGTCCAGGTTGTCAGGTGAAAGCCACTTTCTGCTTCCAAGATGGCACCTTGTTGCTGCAACCTGCCAGGGGGTAAGAATGATATGTCCCCCCCACATGGCAGAGGGCAAGAAGACAAGCAAGCCTTAAAAGAAAAGCACATGCTGTGTGAAGTCACTTTGTTAAAGACCATGAGAGACAGAGAGAGACAGGAGCCGTTGTAGTCTAATCTCCCCCTGAAAGGCCCCGACTTTGTTTGTTTGTTTGTTTGCTTGCTTGTTTTGAGTTGGAGTCTCACTCTGTTGCCCAGGCTAGAGAGCAGTGGCATGCTCATGGCCATCACAGCCTCGACCTGCTGGGCTCAGGCGACCCTTCCACCTTAGCTTTCCAAGTAACTGGAACTACAGACGTGCGCCACCATGCCCAGCTAATTTTTGATTTATTGTGGGAACGAGGTCTTTTCAAGTTGCCGGGCTGGTCTCAAATCCCTGGACTCAGGCAATCCTCTTACCCCCACCTCCCAAAGTGCTGGGATTACTGGCCTTGAGCCACCACGCCCGACAACACCTGACTATTTTTTTTTTTTTTTTGAGTTGGAGTCTCACTCTGTCGCCCAGATTGGAGTGCAGTGGCCGCTCCCGGCCACCGCGGCCTCGACCTGCTGGGCTCCGGCGATCCTTCCGCCTCAGCCTTCCGAGTAGCCGGACTTACAGGCGCGCGCTCCCACGCCCGGCTTATTTTTTATTTATCGTAGAGATGAGGACTCGCCAAGTTGCCCAGGCGGGTCTTGAACCCGCGGGCTCAGGCAATCCACCCACTTCAGCCTCCCAAAGGCGCGGGATTACAGGCTGAGCCACCGAGCCCGGCTAACACCTGACTTTTTAAGGGGACGCATTCAAACAATAACCCCAGGAGGATGGTTAAGCATATTTGATCCAGGATCAGATAATGATTTCAGTGTATAGCATCCAAAGGTAGACTGAGGTTCAATCCCAACTTAGCTCCTCACCAACTGGGAAAGCTTGGACAAGTCACTGCTTAACCTGTTTGTGCCCCAGTTTCCAGAAGTAAAACTGAGATAACAATATAGCTGGGCGTGGTGGCAGGCTCCTGTACTGAGGAGGTACAGAGGAGGCTGAGGGGGGTGGATCACTTGAACCCAGAAATTTGAGGCTACAATGAGCTGTGAATGTGCTTATGAATAGCCACTGTACCTCAGCCCTGGGCAACATAGCAAGACCCCATCTCTAGAACAAGAAAAAAACCCACACAATCAATGGGGCTTTTGTGAGCATTTCTCTATATGTGCAGGACCATGCATGGCACACAGCGAGTGCCATTATTATTATTATTATTATTTTTTGAGTTGGCGTCTCACTCTGTCACCCAGGTTGGAGCGCAGTGGCACACTCAGGGCCACTGCAGCCTCAACCTGCTGGGCTCAGATCCTTGCCTCAGCCTTCCAAGTACCTAGAACTCCAGGCGCTCTGCCACGCCCGGCTAATTTTTGATTTATTGTAGAGATGAGTTCTCGCCTAGTTGCCCAAGCTGGTCTCAAACCCCTGAGCTCAGGCGATCCTCTCACCTCTGCCTCCCAAAGTGCTGAGATTACAAGTATGAGCCACCACACCTAGCTTATTATTATTTCTAAGCACTTCGCGGGAGCTGTAGCACTTAGTTTTCTAATAATCCCATGAGACAGTAGAGCAGAATGGTTGGGTGGGCCAGTTTACAACCATTGCCACCTGCTTCTCTGATGACAGAATTCCTACTGTGCTCAGGGCATCCATCCCTTGCAGATACTTGAGGGCGAACCCAGTTAGCAAAGCGACCCCAGCCAGCCCTCTGCCCTTGCTCCTGACAGCCTAAGGAAGGGCACATGAGTCTGCTCTGGCCAATGGAGACATCTGGGAAGTGTCCCTCTCGCTTCAAGTGAAATAGAAGGAAGAAACAGCCCAGATTCATGCACCAGACACTGTTATATCTATATTGGACACCAGACACTGCAGCACACCACTGGCAACCACGAGGGAGCCAGTGGAGAGCAGAGTGGAAGCTGCGTTCATGGCCACAGGCAGGCATGGCCGTTACCTCCACAACAGGTGGGAAGACAGGCCTCAGCAGTGTGGGAAGTGCCCCAAAGCTGCACCCTAGAAGTTGCCTCTTCTTTATACACTCCATTACAATAGCCACTTTCTTGTTTTACTTATTATTTTATAGAGATAGGGCCTCACTGTGTCCCCCAGGCTGGAGTACAGTAGCACAATCATAGCTCGCTGCAGCCTTGACCTCCTGGGCTCAAACGATCCTTCCACCTCAGCCTCTCAAGCAGCTGGGACTACAGGCATGGACCACTGAGTTGGCTAATTTTTTGTGGAGACAATGTCTCACTATGTTGCCCAGGCTGGTCCCGAACTCCCAGGCTCAAGAAATCCTCTCGCTGTGGCCTCCCAAATTGCTTGGACTACAAGCATAAGTCACTTGCACCGATAGTCAAAAAAAATTGTTTTTGAGTCGGAGTCTCACTGTGTGGCTCAGGCTGGAGTGCAGTGGCACGCTCACAATGCAGTCTCGACCTGCTGGGCTCAGACAATCCTTCCACCTCAGCCTTCCAAGCAGCTGGGACTACAGGCATGCGCCACCACACCTGGCTAATTTTTTGATTTATTGTAGAGATGAGGTCTCACCAAGTTGCCCAGGCTGGTCTTGAACCCGTGGGCTCAGGCAATCCTCTCACCTCGGCCTCCCAAAATGCTGGGATTATAGGCGTGAGCACCGCGCCAGGCCTAATTTTTTGATTTATTGTAGAGGTGAGTTCTCATCATGTTCCCCAGGCTGGTCTCAAACCTGTGGGTTTGAATTCTTTCGCCTCAGCCTCCCAAAATGCTGGGATTACAGATTTGAGCTACCACGCCCAGCCATAGTCACATTTTTAAAGAACACATACTGTAACCACTTTCTAAAATGCCTTGAACCTATGACCAATAGAGGAGAACATTCCAGAATCAGTTGTCCATCTCAAGACCTTTAAGGTCAGTTAAGATGGTCATTCTTTGAAGGTAGACAGACAGGTTGTGATCCTGTTAGAGTGTATAGAGGTGCTATACTCTGTCACTTGTACATGTTTTTGACTTTGATATTATTTTTTTTATTACATGTATATGAATTTGTTTCTTTCTGACTAGGCTGTCGATTCCATAATTATTCTGATAAACAACCTTAACCAAAGGTGTTATTGACTAGTCAGAGATTAATGCATTTCTATTTCCAGACTATCTATATTTTTAACATAACTCCTACCTAAAAGAGTAAATATTAGCCGGGCTCGGTGGCACAGCCTGTAATCCCGTGCCTTGGGAGGCCGAGGTGAGTGGATTGCTTGAGCCCACGGGTTCGAGACCCGCCTGGGCAACTTGGTGAAACCTCATCTCTACAATAAATCAAAAAATTAGCTGGGGTGGTAGCACGTGCCTGTAGTTCTGGCCACTTGGAAGGCCAAGGCGGAAGGATCGCCGGAGCCCAGCAGGTCGAGGCTGCGGTGGCCGGGAGTGGCCACTGCACTCCAGTCTGGGCGACAGAGTGAGACTCCCACTCAACAAACAAACAAACAAACAAGAGTAAGTATTATGGAATTCCAGAGACTCTGACAGGAATATAAGAGACATTTGTGGGCAAGGTGGCGACTTTGATACCCTAAAAACAACACCCCTTACATAGCTGCCTTAGACACTAGGGTCTGATACTTTCTTCTAAAAACATAGCAGGTGCAGTATTCTCCATGGCAACCTTTTCTGTTATCCCAGAGAACAGAGGAATGCCTAAACAAATAAGTAGCATATAGGCACTAATTTCAAATTAACCAAGTTATTTTAATAACTCACAAAAATTCCATTTTTTTACTTTACTTTTTAATTTTATTTTATTTTATTTATCAGTCTCAGTCTCACTCTGTTACCCAGGTTGGAGTGTAGTGGAACACTCATGGCTACTGCAGCCTTGACCTCCTGGGCTAAGGTGATCCTTCCACTGCAGCCTCCCTGAATAGCTGGAACAAAAGGCATGCACCACCACACCTTGCTAAATTTTTGATTTATTGTGGAGACAAGCTCTCGCCATGTTGCCCAGGCTGGCCTCGAACCCCTGGACTCAGACTATCCTCTCACCTCCACCTACAAAACTACTGGGATTACAGGTGTGAGTCACCATGCCTGGTGTTTTTTTGTTTGTTTGTTTTTTACTTAAACATTTTTTTCAGCTGGACACAATGGCTCACATCTGTAATCCCAACACTTTAGGAGGCCGAGGTGAGAGGATTGCCTGAGCTCAGGGGTTCGAGACCAGCCTGAGCAACATGGCGAGACCTCGCCTCTACAATAAATAAAAAAATTAGCTGGGTGTGGTGGCGCAAGCCTGTAGTTCCAGCTACTTGGAAGACAGAAGCAGAAGGATTGCCTGAGCCCAGCAGGTTGAGTCTGAGGGCCACTACACTCCAGCCTGGGAGACAGAGTAAACTCTGATTAAAAAAAAAAAAAAAAACAACATTTTTTTTCAGAGATGGGATCGTGCTTATTGTCCAGGCTGGCCTCAAATTCCTAGGCTCTGCCATCCTCTTCCCTCAGACTCCAGGGTAGCTGGAACCTCAGATGCATGCCACCATGCCCAGCTAATCAATATTTTGATTTATTTCCCATTTTACCATCTCTGAAATCGGATAATGTCTTGCAATGTCTGCTGGCCAGCAGTAGTCAGGACGGGCTGCAATTGACTGTACACGCCCACATTATTAGTTAGATCTGGGGACAAGAGCGAAAATGATTCGCCTCTGTCATTTTAGGCCTACATGAGTTGAGGTTGTTGCCTAAAAGTCTTTTGTTGATACCTTTTGATAAGATGAAGAAAGTCATGGTATCAGTACTTGTGAATGAGTATCAGAAGCTTGGGGAAAGTCTAATCAAAATAGTAAAGCAAAGCTGGGCTCGGTGGCTCAGCCTGTAATCCCGCGCCTTTGGGAGGCTGAGGTGAGTGGATTGCCTGAGCCCGCGGGTTCCAGACCCGCCTGGGCAGCGAGACCTCATCTCTACAATAAATCAAAAATCATCCGGGCATGGTAGCACGCACCTGTAGTTCCAGCTACTTGGAAGGCTGAGGCGGAAGGATCGCTGGAGCCCAGCAGGTCGAGGCTGCGGTGGCCGGGAGCGGCCACTGCGCTCCAGTCTGGGCGACAGAGTGAGACTCCAACTCAAAAAAAAAAAAATAGTAAAGCAGTCTTTTTAAAAACGCTTCAGCAGGCCAGACATGGTGGCTCACGCCTGCAGTCCCAGCTATTCAGGAGGTGGGGGCCAAAGGATCGCCTGAGCCCAGGAGGTCAAGGCTGCAGTGAGCTGTCATCACATTACTGCACTCCAACCTGGGTGGCAGTGAGACCCTCTAAAAAAGAAAAGAAAAATGCAGCGGTGGCATCCAAAGGCATTGATAAAGCTCATTCCAAAGTGAATCTGAAAAACTGGGCTCCAGAGAAATGTTAGGAATACCTTAACCCAGTATTTTACTTCTATTTTCCTTTTTCTATATATAAGCGTGCAAATTTTTTTTGAGTTGGAGCCTGAGCAACATAGTAAGACCAAAAAAAAAGAAATAAGAAACAATAAAAGAACTCTTCCAATTAGCAAAAAGGAAAGAAAAAAGTGATATAAATAAAAAGTAATTAAAAACCATGATGTCATAGTCTTTTATTTTTTTTTTCAGTTGGAGTCTCACTCTGTCACCCAGGCTGGAGTGCAGTGGCACACTCATGGTCACTGCAGCCTCGGCCTGCTGGGCTGCAGCGATCCTTCCGCCTCAGCCTTCCAAGTTGCTGGAACTACAGGAGCGCGACACCATGCCTAGCTAAATTTTGACTTATTGTACAGATGAGGTCTCGCCAAATTCCCTGGACTGGTCTCGAACCTGCAGGCTCAGACAATCCACTCGCCTTGGCCTCCCAAGGGCTGGAATTACAGGCTGAGTCACTGAACCTGCCCAACCCCCTTTTTCTTAGAGACTTGGTGAGGATAGTGTTTTTGTTTAATGTAAATCACTGCAAAGGTTTCTCCGAAGTCCTCTTATCTCCTCCCCTTTCACATCTGATCTTAGTTTCAGGATACCTTTCTTACCTATCTCCACTAGATGGGGGCATCTTTCCCAAACTCTCTTGGCCTCTGTACTTCCGGGTTTTGGGGGGCTTTTTTTTTGATCTCACTCTCACTCAAGCTGGAGTGCAGTGGCATGATCATGGGGATCTTGGGTCACTGCAGCCTTGACCTCCTAGGCTCAGGCGATCCTCCTGCCTCAGTCTTCTGAGTAATTGGCACTACAGGCGCACACCACCATGCCTAGCTAATTTTTTTATTCTTTATAGAGATGAAGTCTTGCTAGATTGCCCAGGTTGGTCTCAAACTCCTGGGCTCAAGTGACCTTCCCGCATCGGCTTCCCAAAGTGCTGGGATTAGAGACGTGAGCCTTCGAGCATGGCCAGATTTTTTTTGTAAGTGATGTGGCAAGGATAGTGTTTCTGCCTTATGTAAATCATTGCAAAAGGAAAAAAGATGACTGTAGGCATGGACAGCAGTCACGTAAGACACCGATTGTAGATATTAGAGGGAAAGGGTTGTCATGCACTCCAGCTCAGCCCGCTCATGACAAGTCAGTCTCCTCGGAGCCTGTCAGTTCCTGGAGGAGGCCCTGTGTGCTCACCAGGCTGATGTGCAAAAATGTTCTGATTTCTAGATCCTATTCCAGTGTTGAACGTCAGTGATCAGTTGTGTAAAGAAACAGTCAGGCCGGGCTCAGTGGCTCAGCCCGTAATCCCGCGCTTTGGGAGGCCGAGGAGAGTGGATTGCCTGAGCCATCAGTTTCCAGACCCACCTGGGCAACTTGGCGAGACCTCGTCTCTACAATCAATCAAAAACTAGCCGGGTGTGGTAGCGTGTGCCTGTAGTTCTGGCTACTCGGAAGGCTGAGGCGGAAGGCTCACTGGAACCCAGCAGTGGAGGCTGCGGTGGCCGGGAGCGTGCCGCTGCCCTCCAGTCTGGGTGACAGAGTGACACTCCAACTCAAAAAAAAAAAGAATCTGTTTACAAATACTGTTGTGATATCAGACTAGAATTCCCTTGGGCAATTTCAGATTTTACAAACATGGGAGATTCTGATCATTTCTTTCTTTCTTTCTTTTTTTTTTTTGGAGTCTCACTCTGTAACCCAGGCTGGAATGCAGTGGCACACTCACTGCCACCACAGCCTAGACCTGCTAGGCTAAGGCGATCCTTCTGCCTCGGGCTTCCAAGTAGCTGGAACAACAAGAGTGTACCACTCCACCTGGCTAATTTTTTGATTTATTGTAGAGACAAGGACTTGCAAATTTTCCCAGGCTGGTCTTGAACCCATGGGCTCAGGGAATCCTCTCACAAATTGCTGGGATTACAGGCTTGAGCCACTGCACCGGGCGCGAGCTACCACGCCCGGCTAATTTTTTGATTCATTGTAGAGATGAGATCTCGTCTGCCCAGGCAGGTCTCGAACCCACGGGCTCAGGCAATCCACTCACCTCAGCCTCCCAAAGGCGCGGGATTACAGGCTGAGCCACCGAGCCCGGTTTGTAAACAGATTCTTACAAGCCTTTGCTCAAACACACATAAGCATTTCTTTCTTTTATTTCTTTTCTTGTCCTACAAGAAAAGTTTGAACCAACATAGAAGATTCCGGATTGTGTGCCCATGCTGAAGTGCTTATGGCTTAAGAAAAAGGGCTATCGAAGATTATATTTAGACATAAATGATACAATGCTTTATGTTAACAACAATAAATGTTTAAACTCCAGTTATCTGCCAATAATGGTTCAGAAATAATCACAGATCAGCTGGGTGTGGTGGCTCACACCAGTAATCTCAGCATTTTGGGAGGCTGAGGAGAGAGGATTGCCTCAACCGAGGAGGTCTCCACCAGTCTAGGCAACATAGCAAGACCTCATCTCTACCAAAACTAAAAAAATTAGCCTGGTGTGGTGATGCATACCTGTGGTCACAGCTACTCAGGAGGCTGAAGCGAAAGGATTGTCTAAGCCCAGGAGGTCGAGGCTACAGTGAGCTGTGATCATGCCTCTCACACCAGCCTGGGCAACAGAATGAGACCCTGACCAAAAAAAAAAAAAAAATCACAGCTCATTGAGATGAACTGGTGGTCTATGGGTGGGAAGGATGAAAATCAGAACTTTCCTGCCATGTGGTCTTTGAGTGTTGTCTGCCCAACTGACAGTTCCTGAATTGTACTGACTAGAGGTTGGAAGCAGTCTGGGGGTGGGGATGGAGATTGGGGAGCAGAGACGAGACAAAGTCTCATGTGCTATGAAAACACTAGCAGACCTGCTTCTGATCAGACTAAAGATAGGAAAATTCTTACTTATTTATGCTCCTTATTTATTCATTCATTCATTCTTTTGTCTGAATCAGAGTCTCACTCTGTCGCCCAGGCTGGAATATAGTGGCATGCTCATGACCACCGCAGTCGCAAACTGCTGGGCTCAGGTGATCCTTCTGTCTCAGTCTTGCAAGTAACTGGAACTACAGGTGGATGCCACCTCACCTTGCTAATTTTTGATTTATTGTAGAGATGAGGTCTCACCAAGTTGCCCAGGCTGCTCTCGAACCCCTGGACTCAGGCAGTCCTCTCACCTCCACCTCCCAAAGTGCTGAGATTGCAGGCATGAGCCACCGAGCCTGGCACTATGCTCCTTTTTTAAAAAGCAAGTTATGACTATACTAATTTAGGGTCAATGTGATCTCAGCAGTTAGTCACATTTAGAAATATTTATTTATTTATATTTATTTTTGAGTCAGGAGTCTCACTCTGTCACCCAGGCTGGAATGCAGTGGTGACATTATAGCTAACTGTAGTTTCCAACTCCTGGCCTCACGCAATCCTCCTGCCTTGGCCTCCTGATGAACTGGGACTATAGGTGTGCACCACCACACAGGTTAATTTATTTTTTGTAAACTGGACCTGGTGGCTCACGTCTGTAATCCTAACACTTTGGAAGGCTGAAGCGAGAGGATTGCCTGAGCCCATGGGTTCGAGGCCAGCCTGGACAACTTGGCGAGACCTCATCTCTACAGTAAATTTTTTTTTTAATTATTTTTTGTAGAGATGGGGTTTCACTGTGCTACCCAGGTTTATCTCCAACTTCTGACCTCAAGCGATCCTCCAATCTCTGTCTTCCAAAATGCCGGGTATGAGCCGCCATGCCCAGATATTGCTGATAAACAGTAAGTGTATCTACATAGAACAGTGACTTTCAGCAGGGACAATTTTACCTTCCTCACCCCTTCCCTACACCCAGAGCACATTTGGGAGTCTCTGGAATACATTTTGGTTTGTCAAGGAGGGTGTCTGCTACTCACGTCCCACAGGTAGATGTCAGAGAGGCTGCTAAATACCCTACAATGCACAGCACAGCACCTTACAGCAAGAATATCTCCTGTCCAAAATGTAATTGCACAGAGGTTGGGAAAACTTGATGTAGAAATATCTGCCTAGACACAGTGGCTCATGCCTGTAAGTCGAGGCAGAAGAATCGCTTGAGGCTAGGAGTTGGAGACCAGCCTGGGCAAAATAGGGAGATCTCATCTCAAAAAAACAACAACAAAAAAAAACAAGCCGGGTGTGGTAGCATGTACCTGTAGTCCCAGCTACTCAGGAAGCTGAAGTGGAAGGTTCGCCTGAACCCAGGAGATTGAGGCTTTGGTGAGCTGTGATTGTGCCACTGCACTCCAACCTGGGTGACAGAGTGAGACCCCGACTCAAAAAAAAAGAAAAGGAAAACAATCTTTTTTTTTTTTTTTTTTGAGTTGGAGTCTCACTCTGGAGGGCAGTGGCCACTCCCGGCCACCGCAGCCTCTACCTGCTGGGCTCCGGCGATCCTTCCGCCTCGGCCTTCCGAGTAGCTGGAACTACAGGCGCGCACTACCACGCCCAGTTGATTTTTTGATTTATTGTAGAGATGAGGTCTCGCTGCCCAGGCAGTCTCGAACCCGCGGTCTCAGGCAATCCACTCACCTCAGCCACCCAAAGGCGCGGGATTACAGGCTGAGCCACCGAGCCCAGCTTAGAAAGCAATCTTTATTTATACAATGTGCCCAGGACCCATGGGACATAATTGAGTGCACAGAGAGGGAAAACAAGCTAGTGCCAACCCTTTCTGCCATGTGAGCCGCCCACATCCTCAACTGTATGCCATACATTCTTGCTTGGACTTCTCCAGGAGACCATCCACTGGCCTCTCTGTTTTTCAAACTCCTGGCCTCTAGCAATCTTCCTGCCTCAGCCTCCCAATGTGCTGGGATTCCAGGCATGAGCCACTGCACCCTACGTGGTCTCCCCATTTCAGCTTCTGCCCCTCTACTCCCCTCTCCCCTGGAGCAGTCAGGGGTAGGTCCCCATTGCTCTAGGTCATGTTAAGTTTCCTGTCTCTGAGACCCTGTGGGACTTCCCTCTGGCCTCACTCTGCTGCCTCCCGCAGAGTACCCTGGAGCCGCACTGGCTTTCTCTGGTAGTTGCTCAATATTTTCTCCCAAGTCCTCTTAACTCTTCGCCTCACATCTGATTTTAGTTTCAGGATGCCTTCCTTAACCCACTAGATGAGGGCACCTGTGCCAAGCTCTCTTGGCCTCTGTATTTTTGTATATATATATTTTTAATCTAGGTCTCACGGTCACCCAGGCTGGAGTGCAGTGGCACAATCACGGCTCATTGCAGCCTCAATCTCCTGGACTCAGGTGATCCTCCTGTCTCAACCTCCCAAGTAGCTGGGACTATATGTGCACACAACCATGCCTGGCTAATTTTTTTATTTTTTTGTGGAGAAGAGGTTTCGCTATATTGCCCAGCTTGGTTCTGAACTCCTGGGTTCAGGCAATCCTCCTGCCTCAGCCTCCCAAAGTGCTGGGGTTATGGACGTGAGCCACTGTGCCTGATCTGATCTGTATTTCTTCTTTTTTTTATTTTTATTTTTTTTTTTTGAGTTGGAGTGCAGTGGCCTCAACCTGCTGGGCTCCGGCAATCCTTTCGCCTCAGCCTTCCAAGTAGCTGCAACTACAGGCGTGCGTTACCACGCCCGGCTAATTTTTGATTTATTGTAGAGATGAGGTCTTTTCAAGTTGGCCAGGCAGGTCTCGAACCCGCGGGCTCAGGCAATCCACTCACCTCAGCCTCCCAAAGCGCAGGATTACAGGCTGAGCCACCGAGCCTAGCTTGTATTTTCCTCTTAAAAAAAAAAAAAAAAAAAGTTAGGCCGAGGTGAGTGAATTGCTTAAGCCCACGGGTTCGAGACCTGCCTGGGCAACTTGGTGAGACCTCATCTCTACAATAAATCAAAAAATCAGCCGGGCATGGTAGCGCGCGCCTGTAGTTCCAGTCACTTGGAAGGCTGAGGCGAAAGGATCGCCGGAGCCCAGCAGGTCGAGGCTGCGGTGGCCGGAAGCGGCCACTGCACTCCAGTCTGGGTGACAGAGTGAGACTCCGACTCAAAAAAAAAAAAAAAGTTTTTAGGCCGGACTCAGTGAATCACACCTATAATCCCATTACTTTGGGAGGCAGAGACAAGGGGATTGCCTAACCCCATGGGTTTGAGATCACCCTGGGCAACTTGGCGAGACCTCATCCCTACAATAAATCAAAAAATTAGCTGGGTGTGGTGATGCATGCCTGTAGCTCCAGCTACTTGGAAGGCTGAAGTGGAAGGATCACCTGCACCCAGCATGTCAAGGCTGTGGTGGCCATGAGCGTGCCATTGCACTCCAGCCTGGGTGACAGAGTGAGACTCCAACTAAAAAAAAAAAAGGTTTTCATTTTTTTTTTTGGAGATAGTCTTGGTATATTGTTAGGTTGGAGTGCAGTGTCTATTTTCAGTGACATTTATTGAAATAAATGTTTCTTACATTTATCAATACACCTTAACAGGTTGGACACGGTGGCTTTCACCTGTAATCCCAGCACTATGGGAAGCTGAATTGGGAGGACTGCTTGGGTCCAGGAGTTTGAGACCAACGTGGGCAACAAAACAGACCCTATCTCTACAAAAAAAACTAGAAAAATTAGACAGGCATGGTGGTGCATGACTGTAGTCCCAGCTACTGGGGACACTGAGATGGGAGGATTGATTGAACCCAGGAGTTGGAGGCTGCAGTAAGCCATGATCGTGCCACTGCATTCCAGCCTGGGTGACAAAGTGACATCTTGTCTCAAAAAAAAGTTTGAAAAAAAATATGGCCGGGCACAGTGGCTCAAGCCTGTAATCCCAGCACTTTGGGAGGCCAAGGCAAGAGTCTGTGGGTTCGAGGCCAGCCCGGACAAACTGGTGAGACCTCCTCTCTACAATAACTTTTTAAAAATTGGCCGGGTTCAGTGGCTCAGCCTGTAATCCCCGCACTTTGGAAGGCCGACGTGAGTGGATTACCTGAGTCTGTGAGTTCTCTACAATAAATTTTTAAAAATTAGCCAGGCATGGTAGCATGCGCCTGTAGTTCCAGTTACTTGGAAGGTTGAGGCGGAAGAATCGCTGGAGCCCAGCAGGTCGACGCTAGGGTGGCCATGAGTGTGCCACTGCACTCCAGCCTGGGTGAGAGAGTGAGATTCCAACTCAAAAAATAATTATAATAAAATAATAATTCCAGTGAAACTTGACACTCGACC
The DNA here is from genome assembly GCA_027257055.1 of Cephalopachus bancanus. Taxonomy (NCBI): domain Eukaryota; kingdom Metazoa; phylum Chordata; class Mammalia; order Primates; family Tarsiidae; genus Cephalopachus; species Cephalopachus bancanus. The sequence continues at coordinate 671,297 of JAPVLO010000616.1, forward strand.
TTGCGTTCGCTGTGCTTTGTGGAACAAGAGGAATCTAGATTGTGTCTGACACTGGGAACAGGATGGCCACAGGGAGGGTAAGGCTGAGACTCAGCAGACAGCAGCAGACTGGAGCAGAGAGACAGCAAGCCCTCGAGGACTGCGGGATGGGTGCTGCTCCCATGACATTATCAAAAAGGGGCGGTCACAGTGGCTTCATGCCTGTGATCCCAGCACTTTGGGAGATCGAGGCAGGAGGATTGCTTGATCCCAGGAGCTGGAGGCCAACCGGGTGACATAGTGAGACCTTGTCTCAACAAAAGAAAGAAGTTAGCCGAGCCGGGTTTGGTGGCTCACGCCTGTAATCCTAGCACTTTTGGGAGGCAGAGGCGAAGGGATTGACTGAGCCCATGGGTTCAAGACCAGCCTAGGCAACATGCCGAGACCTCATCTCTACAATAAATCAAAAAATTAGCTGGGTGTAGTGGTGCATGCCTCTAGTTCCAGCTACATGGAAGGCTGAGGCTGAAGGATCCTCTGAGCCTAGCAGGTTGAGGCTGCGGTGACCATGAACGTGCCACTGCACTCTAGCCTGTGCAGCAGAGACTCCAACTCAAAAAAAAAAAAAAATGTTAGCTGGATATGATGGTGAGAACCTGTAGTTCAAGATATTCAGGAGAGGCCGGGCTCGGTGGCTCAGCCTGTAATCCCAGCGCTTTGGGAGGCCGAGGTGAGTGGATTGCCTGAGCCCGTGGGGTTCGAGACCCGCCTGGGCAACTTGGCGAGACCTCATCTCTATAATAAATCAACAATTAGCTGGGCGTGGTAGCGCGTGCCTGTAGTTCCAGCTACTTGGAAGGCTGAGATGGAAGGATCGCCAGAGCCCAGCAGGTCGAGGCTGCGGTGGCCGGGAGCGGCCACTGCACTCCAGTCTGGGCAACAGAGTGAGACTCCAACTCAAAAAAAAAAAAAAGATATTTAGGAGGTTGAGGTAGGAGGATCGCCTGAGCCCATGAAGAGGAGGCTGCAGTGAGCCATAATCATGTCACTGCACTTTAGCCTGGGCAACAGAGTGAAACTTTGACTCAACAATCAACCGATCATCCTTCAGCAACACGAGTCCATCTGATTTACATATTAGAGGTCATGTTGCTTCCACGCGGGTGACAGGCACTGACATCCGGGTCCTGTAACATATGGACTGAACAGAGGAAGGCTGAGCCCCAGCATCTCAGGTCTCTTTCTCAACATGTCCCCTGGATTCATTCTGACATCAAGAGAGGTGGCAGCATGACTCTGAGGACGTAGTTCTTAGGGTTTTCCTCTGGGAACCTGTGGACCCTTTCTCCAGCACGTCCGAGTGTTTTCTTTCTTTCTTTTTCTTTCTTTCTTTCTTTCTTTCTTTCTTTCTTTCTTTCTTTCTTTCTTTCTTTCTTTCTTTCTTTCTTTCTCTTTCTTTCTTTCTTTCTTTCTTTCTCTTTCTTTCTTTCTTTCTTTCTTTCTCTTTCTTTCTTTCTTCTTTCTTTCTTTCTCTTTCTTTCTTTCTTTCTCTTTCTTTCTTTCTTTCTTTCTTTCTTTCTTTCTTTCTTTCTTTCTTTCTCTTTCTTTCTTTCTTTCTTTCTTTCTTTCTTTCTTTCTTTCTTTCTTTCTTTCTTTCTCTTTCTTCCTTCCTTCCTTTCTTTCTTTCTTTTTACAGATTTATTTTTACTTTTTATTTTTTGAGTTGAAGTCTCACTCTGTTGCCCAGGCTGGAGTGCAGTGGCACACTCACAGCCACCGCAGCCTCGACCTGCTGGGCTCCGGCGATCCTTCCGCCTCAGCCTTCCAAGTAGCTAGAACGACAGGCACACACCGCCATGCCCAGATAATTTTTTTAATTCATTGTAGAGATGAGGGCTCGCCAAGTTGCCCAGGCTGGTCTCGAACCTGTGAGCTCAGGCAATCCTCTCACCTGAGCCTCCCAAAGTGCTGGGATTATAGGCGTGAGCCACGGTACCCGGTTTTTTTTACAGATTTAAAGGATTTTATTTTTTTCTCCAGATAGGAAGAGTCTAACACTCATCCGAGTGTTTTCTCTTCTGTTACCCTGACATGCGTCTGACAGCCAGGCACCTGGAGATCTCACCTGTCATCTCACGTTCCCAGAAAGATGTGCAATTTCCTAGTCGAAGGTCACTGGTGACGCAGTATGGGAGGAGAAGGTGAAACCTAGCTCTTAGGATGCGGGCGAGGGCCACAGCCTCTCCCCTCCTGCCAACACCGTCTTGTTGGCTGACGGGTGGTCCTAAGCTGTTTTATTCTTTTTTTTTTTTTTTTTTTGAGTTGGAGTCTCACTCTGTTGCCCAGACTGGAGTGCAGTGGCACACTCACAACCACCACAGTCTCACCCCGCTGGGCTCAGGCTATCCTTCCTCCTCAGCCTTCCAAATAGCTGGAACTACAGGTGTGTGCCACCACGCCCAGCTAATTTTTGATTTATTGTAGATATGAGGGCTCGACCAAGTTGTCCATGCTGTTCTCGAACCTCTGAACTCAGCAATCCTCTCGCCTCCGCCTCCCAAAGTGCTGGGGTGACAGGCATGAGTCTCCGTGCTCAGCTCAGGCTCTGTTTTCATGTGCTGTCACATTAGAATTCCCTGACTCGCCGGGCTCGGTGGCTCAGCCTGTAATCCCGCGCCTTTGGGAGGCTGAGGTGAGTGGATTGCCTGAGTCCCCGGGGTTTGAGACCCGCTGGGCAGCGAGACCTCATCTCTACAATAAAATCAAAAAATCAGCCGGGGGTGGTAGCGCCGCCTGTAATTCAGCTACTCAGAAGGTGAGGCGGAAAGGGTCACCAGAGCCCAGCAGGGCGAGGCTGCGGGGACGGGAGTGGCCACTGCACTCCAGTCTGGGTGACAGAGTGAGATCCAACTCAAAAAAAAAAAAAAGAATTCCCTGACTCTCACCAACCCCCTGAGGCAGTTAATATCATTACCTCTGTTTCACAGAGAAGGCATTTAAGGGACAGAGAGGTTAGTAACGTACTCAAGGTCACACGCTA